>OVAN01000290.1:0-67977 GCA_900406275.1 Anastatica hierochuntica | reverse complement strand
GTGTCAAGATTTTAAGAGATTTTAAAATGTTTAGGTGGATAGCTTGAGGGACCTAGAATATGCCCTTTTAATAAGAAGAAGTAGACTATTTGATGTTTTAAAGGTAGAAGGAAGGGATGCTTCAAAACGGCGTGTAATTTTTTGAAATAACGGGGAGGCGTTTAAAGATGACGTGTCAGAAGAGGAGGCTTTAGTGGAAGTCTTATGTGGACAACTTAAAATGCTAGAATTAGCTACTTTTAATTAGTTAGATACATATACAATTGATATGTTTTTTTTGTCGGCAATTCCGGGCCACAACGGGCTGACCCGGTAGCCCAATCCTATTCCCGGGAATACTATTGATATGTAATTCTTTAGGTTGATCTTCTAACTATTTTGGATTTATTTTAGTAGTTATTTGGTCCGCATATATATAGCGACCATTAATATTTTGTAAATATTTTTAGATTTGATTATTTATATGGTATTTTAAAATTTTCGACTTCCAAAATTTAATCAATCTTTTTTGTTAAAGAAAAAAAACATTGATTAAAATTTTAATCAATGTTATTTTTTATTTAGTTAATATACTTTACTATATAAATTTTAAGATAAGGTAATAACGCTCAATTTGGCATATGCAGCGTAAGATTTAAATATTTTTGAAGTTTAATATTCAAACCTGCTATAAAAAAGGGTGTAATTTATATATGCGGTTGAATTTATTTGAGTATAGTAATCAAAACCCTACTCATGTCATATGAAATGTTTTGTTGTTAAATCAAATTTCCTTATTGGAACTTTACCTTATTGACAAAAAGGTGTCACTCTTCTCATTGCTAAATGAGGTAAAAAAATTTTTTTATTGTTTAATGGATTTTCTGCCAAAAAAACCTCCATTGTAACTTTTTTTGCAATTTTACACTCTATATGTCGAAATTGCATATCAATCCACCAAGTGAAATTTAACTCGCAATATAACCTTCTGTTTTGTTATTGTATTTTTTAGATTTCTTACCATTGTCGATTGGATTCGAAAACTCAATCTGGAAATGAGTTTAATTGCTACTTAATTTTGATATTAGGATTATTAGTCGTTGAATTGAAATATAAAAATGTTATATTGCAGATTAAATTTCATTTGATGAGTTTCCTTTTTGCAGTTTCTTTTTTTTAATCAATAAATATTTAGTAAGTTTCCGTTTTAGTTTTAGAAAGAATAAAATAGTTGAAAATTTTCTAGATTCTTTTTAATTTTGTTTCCATTTTAAAATTATTTCGAAGGGTTTATGAAGGGTTTAAAGACTTTGTGTCACCATTAGTATTCTTCCTCAACATTCTTTCACAAGCTTTGTACGGTTCCTTGCATATTAAGGCAAAGCGTTAACCCTAAATTCAAGATCTTCCTCTCTTCTCATGTTGAAGCCTTTCACTTCCCATCACAGGGCTATGGCTATTCGGGTTTGGTCTAGTCCGGTTAAGAATAGTTTACTCCTCAGGGCGCAGTGTCAACTAACCGGATGGACCCACGAACTAGCTTTCTTCTCAACACTCGCCGATTCGGAGCCTGTCGTGTCGTATTCATCGACTGTCTCTACTAAACCTTGCCTTGACTCTCTAACGGTTTGTTGAAACTTTCTTCAAAGTTTACTTTGACCTTAATCCTCTGTTTTATGTGTTTGATCTAGGGGTGGGCAAATAATCTGGATCCGAAGAACCGATCCGGATCCGAACCGAAAAAAAGAACTGAACTGAACCGAAAATCTATAATTATCTGAAAGGATCCTATAAAAATATTTTTTTTATTTTTTATAGAAAAATATTTACTTTTAATATTAATATATTAAATTTTCGGTTTTATTTCGGATAATTCGGGTTTTTCGATTCTTTTCGGATAATTCGGTTCGGTCTTTTCGGGTTTTTTTTCGGGTTTTTTTGCGTTTTTCGGATTTTTTCGGGTTCGGATCCGTTTAAAATTTCAAGAACCAATCCGAATCCGAGAGGATTCGATCCGAACTGATCCGAAAATTCATCAGATCCAAAACGGATCCTAAACCGAGTGATCCCAACCGGATCCGATCCGAGAATCCGAATGTCCACTCGCAGTTTGATCTATTGATTAGAATCTTTAAACGAATTCGATTCTAATGTTTGTAATTGTAAAATTAACAGATATAATCATCTCTAATATAGTCTTGTGGTGTGGTTTTGGATTCCGATTTTTACAAGAACCATTGTTTAAAATCTCTCAGGTTATAGCATTGCCATTGCTCAACAAGCCTCTAGTTCCTGGTTTCTTCATGCCACTCTATGTCAAAGATCCTAAACTACTTGCAGCTTTAAAAGAGAGCAAAAGCGGTCAAGCTCCATACGCAGGGGCTTTTCTTTTGAAGGATGATGCTATAACTGATAAGCCTTCAAGCTTTGAAACAGAGACTATCCGAAACAAGTGTAAAGGCAAAGACTTGCTTAACAAGATTCACCAAGTTGGCACACTTGCTCAGGTTTAGTTAGCATTTGTGTTTTTCTTCATTGTCTCTCTATTGTGAAAATAATCTATTAACCATTTCGCCGAAAATTTTACAGATTTTGAGTATAAAAGATAAACAAGTCATCCTTATTGGTCGCAAACGACTTCAAATAACAGAGATGGTAAGTTAATGGAGGTAGAAACCATTGCTTCAATGTTTCTTCTTTTTGTAAAAGTTTCATTAAAAAGTAAAAACGTTTTTTTTTTATACAGGCGAGTGAAGATCCTCTAACTGTCAAAACTCTAAATCTAGAGGTATATGTTTCTGTTTTTTTCAAGTCTTTCCTTTTGTAAACACAAGACATACAGCCAACTCAGCTGTAAAGGCTCTCGTGGTATATGCCAGAGAACTCCAGTTCAAGTCTCGGCGGAAGCTGGAAAGAATCCATATTACATGGACTGGGCTCCCCCTCGGGGGACGTACAGGCCCTTGGCCCCCGAACAAGACATACGGTTTCGGAAAATCTATAATTCTCTACATATGTGCCTTTGTTCTTTGTTTGCAGGATATGTTATATGAAAAGGACAATGAGGTCATCAAGGCAACATACAATGAAGTTATTTCAATGTTTAGGGATGTCATAAAGACAACATCACAATGGAAGGAATAAAGACAACATCACAATGGAAGGAACAAGTTGAGAAATATACACAGGCATGTTTCTCTCCATATTTGTCACAAATTGCAAAAATATGTCAGAAAATATCAATTATCTTACTAGTAGATTTCCTTTGAATTCTAATAGGATATAGGTGACTCCAAATATCAAAACTTGGCCAAGCTTTTACTACAAAAAAGAAGAAACTTAACTGATTTTGGATCCGGGAACTTTGAGGCTTATCAAAAGTTAGCCGATTTTGGTGTCGGGATCTCTGGTGCTAACAAACATAAAATCCAGAATGCTCTTGAAGAACTGGATGTAAGTTTTTATCACTGGACCAACACTTGGTTGGTTACAATATGATATTTCTGTCTTAGTAATCTTCTCACGTATTGGTTTCTTTCGATATCCAGGTTCATAAGCGTCTAGAATTGGCGAAACAACAAATCGAAATCAACAAAATTCAAGTGTTTCATAACTCCATTTTCCAGGTGACTCATGCTACTATAATCTTTTTTTTGTTTGTAAAATGATATGTTTTTCTATAGAATGAATACTCATCTCGTTTCATTCGCATTTAGGAATCCACAAAATATGTCAACACTAGACGTTGTACACCTTCTGGTTAGCAACACTATTAAGTGTCTATTACTACTATAGTTTTTGAGTTTCCAGAGTTGTTCATCGTTGCGATTGAAGCTTTCTTTTTTCTTGCAGAAACGTTCAGGAAAAGGATTAAACCTATTAAAGAGAAAATTCCGAAACATGTACTAAAAGTCATAGAAGAAAAGATTGCACAAATGGATAGAGATTTTTTTGGTATGGATGATAGTTATACCTGCATTGATTTGTTAACCGCGTTGCCTTGGGGAAAATACAGGTTTGCCATTTTTGCTTTCATGTTTTTTGAGGAGAGTTAGGACATGTTCGTTTCCTCAGCTGGATGATCCATCCGACTGAAGAACCAGTTAGATGATGTTCGTTTTAGAGCATAAAGTGCTTCAGTCAGATGGATCATCTGGATGAACCTTTTGAATGAAGAAACGAAGATGTCCTTATATAAACAATAACAACAGTCTTTTGTCAATGATATTTGATTTTGTTGTTGTTGTTGTTGTAGTGATGAGAATTTTGATGTCCAACGGGCAGAAAAGATTCTTGACGAAGATCATTACGGTTTACCTGATGTTAAAGAAAGAATACTAGAGTTTATCGCCGTGGGAAAACTTACCGGCAATCCAGATGGTTGCATCTTTTGCGTTTCCGGGTTTATATATAAGTTTTGAAACTGAAAGTTTTTTTGTATTTCAAACAGGGAAGATCATTTGTCTCTCTGGTCCTCCTGGAGTAGGAAAAACTAGCATTGCGCGTTCAATAGCACGCACCCTTGGCCGAAAGTTCTTTCGGTTATCTCTTGGAGGAATGTCTGAAGTTTCCGAGATTAAGGTATACTACTACTACTATTGCATGACAAAAACACCCTATAGAATTGAAATTAACCGGAACCGAAAATTTTTAGAAAATACTTGAATGGTTCCAAATTTTGAGAACTGAAAACGAAGAAGTACTCGAAAGTAAGTCATATCAACATAAAATGTGTTGACTTATAGGGGGACCGTGGAGTATACGTTGGTGCCAAGCCTGGAAAGATGGTGCAATGTCTAAAGGAAGTGGGAACACAGAATCCTCTTGTTCTTCTCGATGAGATTGATAAGGTAAGTTAAAAAAGTAATTGAATTGGCTTGTATTTTGCGACGATTGTGACTTTGTTCCTTGGCAGCTTGGAAAGAGTGACCGTGGAGATCCAGCAAATGCATTGTTGGAGCTTCTTGATCCAGAACAAAATACAAATTTTCTTGATTTCTTTCTCGATGTTCCTATCGACTTATCAAAGGTACTCTCTATTTTCTTATTGACCATTTCTTACACTTCCATTTGCAAGCCTTACAAAAGCGTTTGTTACAGGTTTTGTTTGTATGCACAGCGAACGAACTAGATAATATTCCGGGTCCTTTGCTAGATAGATTGGAGGTGATTAATCTCGCGGGGTACACTACCGATGAGAAAATGCATATTGCTAGAGATTATTTGGTGAAATCTGTATGCGGAAAATGTGGTATTAAGCCTGAACAGGTTGATGTGAGCGACGCGGCTCTTCTTTACTTGATAGAAAACTATTGTAGAGAAGCCGGAGTTCGAAATCTCCAGAAGCATATTGAGAAGATTTTTCGTAAAGTAAGTAAACTCGCTAATATATTTCCAAACTTTGGATGTCTAAGAATCTGAAATATGATTTTGGTTTTTTCCGAAACAGATTGCTCTTAAGCTTGTGCGTAAACGAGTATCTGCTGAAACTGCT
Source organism: Anastatica hierochuntica (assembly GCA_900406275.1). Lineage (NCBI taxonomy): Eukaryota > Viridiplantae > Streptophyta > Magnoliopsida > Brassicales > Brassicaceae > Anastatica > Anastatica hierochuntica. The sequence continues at coordinate 62,504 of OVAN01000290.1, read as the reverse complement.
CCAGAAGGATCCATTGAGTTGACAAAGAGCAAAGAGAGCAAAGGAGTAACCGAAAAGTATACGATTGATGAATCAGACCTTGCAGATTATGTAGGCAAACCGGTTTTCCACGGATCGATATACAATATTTATTAGATTAATGATTCAATTATTAATATGCTCATGCGATTGATTTTTTCTATACATTATTTTCCGAATATCTATTTGTACTCAGACTTTTTCTCATTTATCCAAATTTTAGTATTACACTAATTTTAAATTTTGTTAATTTACTATAGTAAATTTTGTTTTCAAATGTATTTCATTTATTTCATCTTCTATTTCGGTTTTCCACGGATTTGCAAAGTATTGAGAATGTTTAGATTCACCAAGAACAAAAGAATTCATTTCTTTTATTAGTTTAGAAACTTAATCAAAACTCATCTCTCAATCTCAGCTACATCATGGCTCGATGAAACCTTTATTCGCTGTGATTGTCTCCTCCGTTTGAATGATTTGTGAATCGAAAATTCAAGAACTTTATTTGAAACGATCTCACAGATTTTTACAAAGGAAGAAGAAGAAGAAGAAGAAGAACAAATTCTTTAAACAAATCTCTCAATCTGATCAGATTAAAGTTGCAACAAAACTGAACAAACTTCCACCGGCATAGCTAATCCACTTCCGCCGAGACCCTTTACGAGTTTCGTATCATCCGCCACAACAATAAACATGTTCTTCAGTTACCAATTCACTTTGGTGTGTGCCCAGTAACAGCACACAATGCCTTCCAAATGGGAACCAACATCTTCAATGGCCGACGCAGTTCCTGTAAATACAGGAAACTGAACTCAGAAGTGATATATTCGATTGTAACTCTCGAGTTTCTCAAAGTTTATCAGTAAAAGTTTTTCTCTTAAAAACAAACTGGTGGCATTACCTTAAACACCAACGTAAGCTGTTCTTCGTCACGCAGAAATAAGGAGAGACTCGAGTAACATGTAACCAGCACAGGCTTCAAAATTTTGCCAATGCAAAGCAGTAACATGTACAAAATGTTAAGTGATTGTATGATCAGAAGAAGCATAAAAGATATTAGCTCATGGAAAGTCCACCATTAACACCTCTCCTAGAGGCCATTAAGATACCATAGTTCAAAGCATTACAAACAATCTATACTAACAAAAATGAAGAATGTATACCTTGAATCCCGAACGTTTTCATGATTATAACAGATTATGAAGAACTCAAAGAAAACAGAGAACCGATTAAAGACGTGAATGCTGATGTTATTTGGTGCCCCTGTAACGCATGTACAATGATGAACTAGGATCTAACCACTTACAAGGCAGCATTACAAACAATCTATACTAACAAAATGGAGAATGTAACGCATGTACAATGATGAACTAGGATCTAACCTTTCGATTTTTTAGCAAAACTAAGAATCCACTTACAAGGCAGTGGATTTTCCTGTTTCCTGTACAATTTTCACTTTCAGATACTTGCGTGAAGAAGCAACATCAGCGAAACAACCTTGCAAAGTAACACAATTTCTTGAAATGAGCTTTTGAAGATTCACAATCATAATATGCACAAAGCAACATTTGTTCTAAGCAATTACTCAAATTTCAAGCAAAATTCATATGAAAACAACAAACGTGAGTCGTGACAGTTCGATCATCTCCAAAAACTATCATTACCTCTGTTATGTCAATGGCTCCTCTAAGTGACTCACTTTCACTTTCGATAAGCTCACCACCATTCGAATAGTACCTGTACGTATCACCCTCCTGTACTCCGACCCATATAAGAGCCTGCTTATACCAGTTTCCCAAAACCCAAACAAAAATTTCACACCTTTTGTCTCTCAATCCAATCGGAAAGTAACAAAATTTTCTCAGCGACTTTCCGTCGAACAACTTGCGTGCATTATCTATGGATATATTTAGGCCAACGACAATTATTTCCTTTTTTTTCATATTGGTTCAAAATCTGTTTGATTTTGAGCTTAATTTGAGCGGTCCAAAAGTTTGGTTTGGCCCAATTTGTTTTAAAAAACTCATACAAAATATTAATATTTGGGCTTTAAAATCCACGGTTTGTACCCGGTTTATACGCGGTTTGCACGCAAATCGAGGCCGGTTTATGTCGGTTATCATGGTATAACGGTGTCCGTTTTCCGTTCAAACGGGTTCCGTTTCGTTGACCCGTGTCCGTTTTGCGTTGACCCGCGTACAAAACGTGTGTGTGTGTGCTTTTTTTTTTTTTTTGCTAATCGGAGACGAAGACGATCAAGCAAGCCCTTGCCGGAATTATCGTGGAGGAGCTCGTCTTCAACAGTCTCGATGCTGGTGCGAGCACCACCTACGTCGATTTCTTCTGGGTCTCGAACAATTTTTGAAATTTTGTTGATCTATATCTCTATTTTCAGGTGTCGATCTTCGTGGGTGCTCCATGAAGGTTGTAGATGATGGTGAGTATAGCTGCGTAATGACTACTTCTACGCTGATTTCAATCCTGATTTAGAAATGTTCACTGATTAGGGTTTCAAGATCAGACATTTCCAGAGACGATTTGGTTGTGTTGGGAGATAGATATGGTTCGAAACTTATCTTGAGCCATATGCGAAAAGAGATACATCAAAGTTGAGAAAGTTTTGGCCATAGCTTCAATATCACAAACTAAAGCTAGTGGGAGGCCTAATGGTTACCGAAAGGTTATGACTTTTATTCAACTCAATACTCATTCGCAGTTCGGATATTGCTTTTCAGGGATCCAAGTGTCTACATCTAGGAATTGACCATGATCGTATAGAGAGTGGCACAACTGGTAATCCGTTTGTCCTTTGCTCGATTGGCTTTACATTGGCATGAGCATGATTGACATCTTATCTTGACCTCGTTGATGCAGTAACTGTCCGAGATCTATTCTACAATCAGCCAGTGAGGCGAACATCTGCAGTTTTCGTCTATCTTCGCCTTGTCTGAAATGGTGAGCATGTTTTAAAGCCCCAAGAAAGTGTTGGAATCTATCAAAAAGTGTGTGTGTGCACTTCAATGTTTCCTTGAGTGTTCTTGATATCGAAAGGTGGGTTTCTACTTTCATAATTCATTTGAAGATCCTTATGAATTCAACCCTTCTGATAGTTTCCTTTTATAAGTTTACGGCAGGGCAAATTAACTGGAACCGACAAATTTTAGAAAATACTTGAACGGTTCTAAATTTTGAGAACCGAAAACGAAGTACTCGAAAGTAAGTCATATCAACATAAAATGTGTTGACTTATAGGGGGACCGTGGAGTATACGTTGGTGCCAAGCCTGGAAAGATGGTGCAATGTCTAAAGGAAGTGGGAACACAGAATCCTCTTGTTCTTCTCGATGAGATTGATAAGGTAAGTTAAAAAAGTAATTGAATTGGCTTGTATTTTGCGACGATTCAGCTTGGGAATGTGGTCTTCATGTAACGGGTCAGCTTGGGGATGTGATGAAAGAAAGCGCAGAGATAGCTCACACGGTTGCTAGAAGAATAATGGTTGATAAAGAACCCGAGAACCTCTTCTTTGCAAACTCCAAGCTTCATTTACATGTTCCTAAAGGAGCTACACCAAAAGACGGTCCTAGCGCAGGCTGCGCAATGATCACTTCTTTGTTTATCACTTGCCATGAAGAAACCGGTAAGGAAGGATCTTGCAATGACCGGAGAAGTTACTCTTACCGGTAGGATTCTTCCAATTGGCGGCGTAAGTAAACAACATACTACAACTCCTCTGTTTTAGCTTCTATTAAGAGTAATGTAATACACTAAACCTCTCTCTTTCTTTGCTTAAGGAGAAGACTATGGCTGCAAGGCCGAGTCAAGTGAAGATGTTAATATTCCCAAAGGCTAACCGGAGAGATTTTGCGGATTTGGAGGAAAGCGTTAAAGAAGGGCTCGATGTTCATTTCGTCGATGAATATGAGCAGATTTTCAAGCTAGCCTTTGGGTATGACCATTACAAGAAACTCACTTTCACTTGATAGCTTCCTCTATAGTTTTTACTATGTATAGTATTTGATATGTGATTCTTTAAGATGATTTTTCTAACGTTTCTTGATTCATTTCACCATTCTTATGTAATATTTTCTTACAAAAAGATGAAATATAAAAGAGCCAATGTTTTTTCCATACATAAAATTTTTGTCTGTTACTTCAAAGTGACTTAAATCTCGTATATACTAGTAAGTTTCTGCATTCGTATTTATTTCACCTATCGTTAGTTTATTTTTTTTGGTGTAAAATCTTTGAGATGTGATATCAAATGAAGAAAAGAAAACTTTGGAACATATTGAAAAGATTCCAATCAAAATTTACATATTTTGTATGCAATATTTTTGGAGTCTCTTGACTTACTTTATATCGAAATCCATCAATAACACAATCTAATAATGAGACAAAAGCCCCACGCTATCTAAAAATCGATCACTTCCAAATCTTCTTGTTTTTTAGTAGTTGCAATTCTTATTTCGTATATTGAACGCATATATATATTTTTTAAAAAATATTTTTGAGTTTTACATATAGTTTAAAAAAAAAAAAATTAGGTGTCCTTTTTTAAAACGTATTGAAAAAATTCTTACAAATTTTGGAAGTAGTACATTTTTGTGAGTTCTACATAAACAAAAAAAATTATTTGAGACAAAAATTAAATGAAAGAGAAATAATACTTCTTTTATAACAAAAAAAAAACTTCTTGCGATTAGATCATACATGACAATAGTTTATCACTTACGTATTAAAGGATTAAATAATATATTTTTTGTATCTTCATGTATATATAATGTTAATATTAAAAATAAAATAAGGGGAATTTGTATGAGAATATGAGTCATGAAAGCATTTTGAGATGTACGAGAGTATGTTATAGAATCTTGAGATGCATGAATCATAATCATGAAATGATAATAAAGAACAAAAAGCAATCTAAAACATGAACGACTCACATTTCTTTAATACTCCATAAAAGGAAAGCCATAAGAAAGATGTAATATAGACTCTACCCTACAAAGATTTCAAGCATACACATGCTCATGTTCTATGCTTGCCTCATCAATATATGTTTCCATAATCAGAGTCGGTCTTGAACACATAAATAAGAAACATTTGAATGAGGCTTCAATTTTTTAAAAATATTTAAAGGTCTATTTGTAAAAAAAAATTTATTTACGTTGTATAGAGAAAACATGTAGAATAGAGACAATTGTAAAATTTAGTATACATTATTGTACTTCGTGAGAAGAAAGATAATAAAAAGGCATATAATAGATTTTTTCATTTTTGCAAAATTTAGTATACATTATTCGAAATCTCATTTTATTGTTTCGTATTGGACTTCAGATATCTGAGAACCGACATGTCTATAATGATATTATACGTATTACACGTTAGAGTAAGATGAAATCACGTGTTATAGAATACATATAATAATATAAGAGTGTCTTCGTGTGAGACACTTGTACCAACCCTTGAAAGTTTGTGAAAATGCCTAACAAGACAAAAAGATGTGATAGGCTTACGTTTGATGGTGGGAGTACTCTCTTTGGCTTTCCTTTATTAGGATTCGGTGGATAAGCAATCAAAATTATATATGTATGTGCATACAGACTCGACCTTGAGCATAAACCATGTAAACCACCGATTATGATTATTAACATTTTATAAAATATTTTAGAGTCATCAAAATACACAGTGTATGTATGCATTATTCAATCTAGTGATCATAAACTTTGAAAACCGAAAATAGACTAAAATATACTCTCCGTATGTTGATATTGTATATTACGAATTCCATTTACCTACTGCACGAAAATATAACACATTGTTTTTGGACATCCAAACGAGTATATTAGACTTGAGATTATCAAAAACAAAAATGACTTTGGTGTCTAGTGAATTAGTAACTTCGTATCACACTTGAGATTTTGCTATGTCATTGGCCTAAAAAGGGTATTTTACAAATGATTTTAAAATGATTATATAACCATATTTTAATCTAACAAATAATGATTGGATGATCTCTTTTAATTTTAAAGTAAATCGAAAAGAATAATAACAAAAAGTTGGAAATCTAAAAGTGACACACGCGTGGTAAGGGTTTATAGCTATTGGTTGTCGACTTATAAAATCTTATAATCATTAATAAATTATCTCTCTTTTCCGTTTTAACAAGAACCAATAATTATCTCTCTACTACAATATATATATATATATATATATATAGAAAGTAACGACATCATTTATATTTTAATGACGCTATCTGCAACTCATACGATTCGGATGAACAACTTCAAAAACGATTCTACGATGCAGCTCTCCTCGTAACACTTGGATCTACGATGAGCAGTTCTGCATATACGACATCTTTGATGGACAAGCTCTCCCCGTAACACACGAATCCACAACAAACGGCTCTGCATGCATGCATCACTCTAAAAATGTCATGGAGCTTTGCACCTGAAAATTTGCAAAAAATTGCATTCTCTGGATTTGATCCCATATCTCATGTAGAAGCTTTTAAACCTTTGATTATTAGGTACGATAAATTTCCGGTAAATCTTTTTTTGTAGAAAACTTAGAACAGATAAAAATACGTTCGACAAATTAACATTTAGTTTGGTTGAGCTAAAAAAAATTTTTAAAGGTTCAAAAAGATATATATATATATATATATATAATAAAACTTCTATATTAATATTTCGATAAAACAATAATTTTTTCTGGTTTAAATTGAATTTTTGATCAAAATAATCACTTTATAATTAATATATCTTTAAATAATAAAATATCTCTGTTTTAATAATATCTATATAATTACGAAATTTAATGTAAAATCATAGAAAAAGAGAGGCCTAAATTTTTTTTTTCTTAATTATTATTATAAACGGATAAAAAGTGGTGGACCTGACTTTAACGGGCCCTAATGGTATCCTAAAAACTCAAAATCCTAAATTAAATTAAATTGTATATAAAATACAAATATAATTTTTAAAAGTTAAAAAAAAAACGTGAGATATATAAAATCATTAAGCGAGGCAAAATCTGAACTACGTAACAAACATTTGATACATTTGATACAGAGAGAGAAAGAACGCGCGAGAAAGAGAGAGAGAGAGATGATGAAGAGAGTCCGAGAAGAATCTCGAGCTTCAAACAATGGCGGATTATCACAGAACAACATGATTAGATCTCTTGATGAAGAGGTTTCTACTTTGGTTTCTCTTATGTCTCTGTTTCGACTCTGCTCTTCGCCATTGTTACTCTGTTTTTACAGATCTTTGTTTCATCCTCTGTTTTTGTTGTTTTCTTGTAGTATAAGCATTCTCTTGATCTTGATTAGGGTTTTCTCCGATCTCGTTAGTAATCATCACACAAAAACCTTTATTAGATCTCTTGATCATGAAGAAGTCTCTCTACTTTTCTCTCTTATGTCTCCTTTCTTCTCCACCATTGTTACTCTGTTTTTCTGATCTTTGTTTCATCCTCTGTTTTGTGTTTTCTTGTAGTATAAGCATTCTCTTGATCTATCGTTTATCTTTCAGACATTGTTAGTAATCATCACATAACAACATGTATCCGATCTCTTGATCAAGAAGAGTTCTCTCTACGTTACTCTCTTATGTCTCTGTTTCTACTCTGCTAACTCCTTTCTTCTCCACCATTGTTACTCTGTTTTTCTGATCTTTGTTTCGTCCTCTGTTTTCTTGTTCAGATACTATAAGCATTTTCTTGATCTTGATCTTGGTTATGATTGTTCTTTAGGTACCATATCCACCATTAAACTTACCTCTAACAAAGAGTCCAGAGCTTATCAAGAAGATTGAATCACTTCTCCAACAACAACAACATCAACATCTCTCAAACACAACTCCTAATGAAAAACAAAAAGCTATGAACTTTCCAATCACAAAGATAACAATCGGTGAATGGACTCGAGACGCGGTCTACGAGCAAGATCTTAAGGCTAAAATCTATTTCGCAAAGAAGAAAATCATATGGGAATGTCTTGAAGATGTAACAACAGAAACAACAATGAGGTTGAACAGAAAAATTGAGATGAAATGGACTGATGTTTTGTCTCTTAAACCATTGTATCATTCACATGATCAAACCGAAATCCTTAAACTCGAGGTACTAATTATATGTTTTACATGATTGTTCTCACAAGCCTTGATCCTAATGATATATTTCTTTATAGTTGAGAAAACCTCCAACATTCTTCATAGAGACTAATCCGCAATCAGGAAAACACACTCTGTGGAAACAAATGGATCAAGATTTCACTTTGAATCACTCTGCTTCTCGCAACAGGTTTGTTTTGGCCTTTAGTATCATTGCAAGTGATTTTGGAAGTCTCATGTTTTAGGTATTACAACAGGATACATACACTTCATTTTGCTCCTGGAGTTCTTAAAAAGCATATGAAGAAACTTGTTGCGGTAGATAAGTTTTGGTCAGAGCTCTTCAAAGTTCGTTTTCCGACTTCAGAAGATCTTTACTTCGATATCGAATATGGAAACAGTAAGAACAATAATAGCATCGACTCGTCGGGCTATAGCCATGGCCAGACACTTAGCTTCGACGTTAACAATGAACTTCAACACCATTCTCAAGGTACTTAAAGACTTTAAACCTTATGCAATTTGAATATTTCAGTCGGAACTGTAAGAAACAAAAGTTACCATTACTTGGTTAGGAGTTCGTTGTGCGAGAGTGGACACGGTAAAACAGTTTCGCGGTAACCACGGGACGCAAACAAACTCATATGTTGAAGACAATTTCCAGAATAACACTATGAAGCAGTTTCTTGGGAAGCAAGTTATCCAACCGAACTCATATGTTGAAGACAATTTCCAGAATAACAACACTATGAAGCAGTTTCTTGGGACGCAGGTTATCCAACCGAACTCATATCTTGAAGGCAAGATCGAGAATAACACTATGAACCAGTTTCTTGGGACGCAGGTTATCCTACCGAACTTATATGTTCAAGGCAATATAGAAGATAACACTATGAACCAGTTGCTTGGGACGGAAGGTATCGACCCAAACTCATATGTTCAAGGCAATATCGAAGATAACACTGTGAATCAGTTGCTTGGGACGGAAGTTAACAGACCGCGGTTTCAGCTAATCACCGAGCCTTACAACATGGGAGAGTTTTTTCTTCCCGGGTCACACTTGTATGACTCTATCTACCAAGACATGAGCAACACAGGGGAGTTACTTGGAACTCAAGCATATTCACATACATTACTTGAGACACAAACTAACTCGACGATGTTTCAGTACATGAACGAACCTTCAATGTATCCTCATCAGGTTGGATCATATGAAGGCTACTTAGGTCAAGAAGGAGAGAGACATAACTTGGAACACACACAAGTTGATGGCAACTTTCAGATTAACCATAACCAACAATTTGGAGGTTATGATTATTCTCAATACATTAGCAGCAACTATGGCTTAGTGTTTCCTGATATTGACATTGGAGATGATCTCAACGGCCAAGGTTTATAGAACTATTTGATGGTTCTGTATATAACAACTAAAGTCTTAGCTTCTTCTTTTTTCTTCTCCATATCGTTTTGTCCTCTTTAGGTCTTTATGTAAAGGTTGACTAAAGAGGAGACACATTAACAAATGTATTCAGTGATTTAGAGTGATTTGTACTAAAACATAAAATCTGATGTTGAGAGAAGAATTCTTAAAAAGCTTTTAGAATTCACTGTTATTGGAATAAGGAACCAAAAAAGAACCTAAATTGAACCTAATCGTTTGAAATCTAACTAGAAATTTGGTTAGCCATCATAACTTGCAAGGTTCTATTCATCAATATGATCCTCTTTATCATCATCATCATAGCCAAATGCTATCTCGAATATCTGGTTATAGTAACCCTTCTTTCACATTTTCCTCTAGCTCATCAAAGTCCCCGCGGTTAGCTTCTGGGAAGATTATCGTCTTCGCTTTACCATTTCTTGCACCTATTGTCTTCTCTTTCACCTGACACATAGAGAGAGAGAGGGATGGTTAACAATAACTTAAGGGCATGATTAACCATGATCTCTTAAGGTGGGGTTCTTAGGTTCGGTTAAGAGACCGTCTCTTAATTTTTAACTAAAAAAACTAAGAACCGTCTCTTATAGTTCTTATTTAAGAGACGGTTCTTAGTTTTTTTAGTTAAAAACTAAGAGACGTCTCTTAACCGACCCTAAAAACCCCATCCTAAGAGACCATGGTTAATCATGGTCTATATGTTTATATTGTAGTGTATGACTTACTCCGCCAATTCGAAGGATTTCACGGGTTGGAGTGATTGTCCCGGTCATTGCAAGATTCTGCTTGACTGGTTTCTTCATGGCAAGTGATAAAAAGGAAGTGGTCATGACACAACCTGCGCTTGAGCCATGACCACTAGGCAAATGAAGACAAATCATGGAATTCTCAAAGAAGTTGTTGTCTGGTTGTTTCTTTGACAAGATTTTTCTAGCGACTACGTATGCGATACAAGCGCTTATGTACATCTCTGCCGCAACATATCCCTTAACTTTAAGGCAGCCTATGGCTTCACCTTCAACTACAAGGGTTGTCTCCATATACATCGTTGACCCAATGCCTTCGGACGTATAAGATAGAGCCATAGCAACCCCGAGAGGCGTCGACGTATATAAATATGGTCCGTAGTGGTCTAAACCTTCTGACTCAGCCGATAACGAGAGAAAGCAGTAACTCCATTCCAGCAAACGGGGCTGTTGCTTGTTTAACAAGTCAAGTAAGTAGGGTTTCCCCTTTTTGCTTGTTTAACAAGGCAAGTTAGTAGTGTTTAAAGCCGAGAAGGAGAGATCATAAATACCTCATTCCTGATGATTTCCATTTGTTTTCTAGCCAATTCAAGCGTTAATCGTAGTCGTTTATGAATCTATAAACCGAGAAAAACAGAGAGACTCTTACATCTTGGTATGATCTAATATAAACATCAAAGAGAAGAAACAAGTTTAAAAGTACTTACATCAAGTTCTTCTAAAACTTGTTGAGCTTGGTGTTTTCTAGCACAAGGTATCATAGTTCCAAAATCAGCTAAGTTTGAGTAAGTCATGACGCGTAACTACACAAGTAATCAAGTGACAAAACATAAGCTAAAATCAAAGATTCTTTAGTAGTGAAAAGAGAAAACAAAAGTAAACATTAAAGAGAAACTTGCATCAACATAGGTTATCCAAATTGAAGTTCCCTTTAGAGCAGCCCTAAGCAGTGAAGAAACTTCAAAGAACGTTGCCTTGATGACATCATAATCTTCCATATCATATGGTTTGTCCTGCATGCAAGTAAATATTACATATAAGAAACAATGTTTCATGATTCCATAATCTCTAAAACACCACAACACATACCTTAAGTTGATCAACTTTAACTGTTAGAGGATCTTCTTTCACCTGTGAAAGAAAAAGCACAAAGAAACCGTTTCGCATGAGACCAAGTAAAGAAGATAAAGGGAGATGCTTATGAACTAGTATGTTACCATCTCGATAATTCGAACTCGCATTAGGCTAGTGATGATAACTTGACCACCTTGGATACTTGAAATAACAGCAAGTGAGCCAATATCATGAAGCTTGTTGAGTAACTCTCTTCCTTTAAGCTCAGTTATGCGTGTCTCTGATGATGAGTTAATGTCATCCTTCAAAACAAAAGCTCCTATATATGGATACTCCAATAATGCTCCAAGGAACTCAAGATCCTACATGCAACACAACATTTATTTGAACATACAGTTAAATCTCTATAAATTAATACGGTGGGACGAAAATATTTTATTAATTTAAAGAGTTATTAATTTATTGACAAACTATTTTGGTCAAAAATTAAATTTGGGACCGGAAAAAATTATTGGTTTATCGATGTATTAATTAATAGAGATTATACTGTATTAAAAACTTCTTATCTTGTTTTATTGTTGGATAAATAGCACATACATAGAAGCGGACATATTGGTAAAAACCAGGGCAAAGAGGCCTTTCCGGCATCGGCAGAACTATAACCTGCAAAATAGTGTTAAGTTTCATGAGCTTTCCAACTTAAAACCAATTGACAATAGGTAGATTAGTTCATGTCTCCTTATAAACTACTAAGGATTCCTTCCGATTTCCGATATGGAATATTATCCCTATGACCAGGAGGTTCGGAGTCCACGTGGACCAACTCTCTCAACGCAAACAAGTAAACAAACCGTTAAGGGTGATTGGAAACTTGGTTTAACCGTTACATCAAACTCTTTCTTGGCCTCCATTGCTGAGCCAACTCGTCGTATATATGTGTAAAGCCTTTTGAAAACCTAAATACAATTGAATAATCCGTTCTTAATTATCTTGCTCTTCTTCAAATCCTTATACAGTTAAACCCTCTATAAATATTAATACTGTTAGGACTAGAATATTTTATTAATTTAAAGAGTTATTATATTTTATTAATTTAAAGAGTTATTAATTTATCTAGAGAGATTATCTAGTTCAAAAACTCAATTTGTGACCGAAAAAATTCATTGGTTTATCGGAATATTAATTTATCGAGTATATTAATTTATAGAGGTTATAATGTAATTTGTAGATGTATGAAAGTCAATTTGCAATAAATCAAAACAAAAAATAAATTATCAGAAGTTAAGTTAATTTGCAATAAATCAAAATAAAATAAAATCAATTATGAGAAGTTTATCTCTTTTAACTTCTAAATCACTATGCTAACTGATTTACTTGGGTTACAAGTTATTGGCACTTGATGTTTGTCAAGGAGATAACTTGAAAAACAATTTTGATGAGTACACAAAACTCTTCTTCCACAATGAAACGATATCGTTTTAGTGGTGTTAGATTACAAAGTTCTTCAAACGTTGGATCAAAATGGTTACAACATAAGAGAAACAAAGTGATTGAATAAATCCTTTTATGATTTTTTGGAAGATCCAAAGCCACCAAATCCCATCATCTCTGCAACCTCAGGATCCATCTCAGGCTCCTCTTCCATCACTTTCCCTTTCTTGAAACCGAAAAACGAAAAAAACGAAACCACAAGTCAGATTTCCAAAAGCCAATCAAAGAAGAAGAAGACAGCTCATGAAGACATCTATTATATATGTAGAGACTTGCCTTCTTCTCTTTCTTTTTCTCCCGACGCTGTCGCTTTAGCTCTTCCTCTTCTTCTTGCTGTTTCCGAATACGTTCGTCCAAATCTATATCCAGATAAGAACCGCATTCAGTGATTCGATATCTTCTATGCATTAGAAGGAGACCAATTCACAACCTCAATGTTATTTTCAACCTACTTAAGATTTGTTTTAGCTCCTTTTTAAGCTAAGTCTTACCTTGTTCTGTGAAAGTTCCGGGTGTTTTCCTCTTCTTTAAAGCCTCGAACCGCTCCTGGACCTAATGCATTAAAACCAGAAGCACTTTTTGTCTCAGAGATTCATTCATTTGCAAGATCCCATGAAAGCAAGTTGTAAATATGCCTCGGAGAAAAAATATTACCTGTTCAAGAGACGATCTCTCCACCCGCATTGACATTCCTAACGCCCTTTGATCTGTAGGAATAAAAAACCCGTCCATTAATGTTAGCTCCATCCAATGATTTAGCGGCTTCAAAATGAATCTGGTAAGTAAAGAACAGATCAAAGAGAAAGTACATACGTTTCTTCCCATTGATGTGATCCAAGTAGTTTGCTGAATCTTTAACCACACAATCACAAACACGACAGAAATAACCCGCCTGTGGGAAAGACAAAGATCATTAACAGATTCCCGCGGTGATACTTGCAAGTACAGATACGACAAACCCGTTACCTGTTGACTTAAAGGCGCTACCGGTGTAACAACCTGGTAATACGAACAAGAACATAAGATTACCGAGAAGCACTAAAAGTGGAAAAGCTTCCATATCATAGGAGCACGACAACGAAATTGAATTCAATCCAACTAATCTTGATTCAGCTCTTATCTAAAAAGCTTAGCTTGCAAATATAAACTCGAATGTTCTATACGAATACTTCAATCGAAAGAGCTAAAAGAGATAAGAAAATCACCTGTGTCTTGCCCAAACGAGATTCTAAGTCTACATGATAATCTCTATGCTTCAAAGGAGCTCTTTGCACAGGAGGACCTTTAGCTACAGAAACCAAAAACAGAAACACTAATCGATTTCATCAAAGAGTTCACAAAATCAAAACTTTCTTAATCTGAATCGAGGAAGAAACCCTACGTCGAGATTTAGACCGATCCAATTCCTGCATCGAGAAAAAAACAAAAACCCACATGATTTAGCATCCAAAGATTGAAACTTTCGCAAATTAGAGATTGAAAAAGATGAAATTTGAGAGAACCCAACCTTCTTCTCGCGTTCACGAGCTCGTTCTCGATACTCTTCTGTATCGAACTTTTTTCTGAATGTGTTATCAACTGCAGGAGTCTACAGAATCGAAACCAAAATACAAAAGTAAACTCAGAATCATAGCAAAGAGAGAATCATTGAGAAACTAGATTTATGCTTACGTTGTTGCTCGACGCCATTGGAGAACAAACAAAAGCTAAGAAGAGGGCTCAAGAAACAGTGATGTGAATCGAAGTTTATGAACAAATAAAGTCCGTACAATTGCTTTGATATTTATAATTTCAAATGTTTAAAAGAAACGACTTGGGTGTTTGGTCTAGTGGTATGATTCTCGCTTCGGGTGCGAGAGGTCCCGAGTTCGATTCTCGGAACACCCCGATTATTTTTTTGTGACCTTTTTAACATAAACATCTTCTCGTTTTCGCATTATGAATCAGAACTCCGTGCCGTTTCTAATTTCCCCTGCATAATATTCATCCAGCTCAGCAGAAGGTAGGAAATAGAATCTTTCACATAAACGTCTTCCCGTTTTCACATTACGAATTAGGACTCCATCCCGTTTGGACATCCCGTTTTGCAGAAACGTCATTATTTTTCGACTTTTACAGAAACATCTTCTCATTTTCGCCTTCTGAATCAGAACTCCATGCCGTCTCTCATTCCCCCGCACATGAATTAATCCAGCTCAGCAATAGGAAGGAAATAGAATCTTTCCAATAAACGTCTTCCCGTTTGCACATAACCAATTAGGACTCCATCCCGTTTTCGACTTTACAGAAAAACGTCTTCATTTTCGACTTTTACAGTAACATCCGCCTTATTAATCAGAACTCCATGCCGTCTCTCATTTCCCTGTACATGATTAATCCAAATCAGCAAAAGGAAGGAAATCAAATCTTTCACATAAACGTCTTCCCGTTTTCACATTACGAAATAAGACCCCGTGCCGTTTCTCATTTTTCCTACACATGATTCACAAGCTCTCTCAGCTTCATCACAACAACAAAGCAAACAGAGAATTGTTATTTCAGTCTTAAGTCTTTTGTAAAATTAGAGTAAAACCATAAAGAAGATTTGCTTCTTCTACAAACAAAAGAGAAGAAGATCATTAACTAAGTCATCAACTAAATCAGAAACAATCTCTTCTTCAATCTCAACACCTTCTTCGAAAAACTCTCTCTTGTAATCAAGCCATTTCCCTTCAACACTACTCATGTCATTGTCAACAAGTTCATCTGTCATCATCATATCTCTTATCTTCTTCAACCTCTGAATCTCTTTCTTCACTTCTTCAACTAAAAACATCTCTTTCCTTTCAAACATCATCCCTTCTTTGCAGCTCCCTGTGAACATCTGCTCGCATTTGTGTGTTAAGAACTGATTCACAAAGTCGAACAAAGTTTTTCTCGTGTTCGTGCCCCGTGTATCTTTATGACATTCGAGTTCTTCGAAAAGGCTTAAAGGTAGTATATCAGTAGCCATCCCTAAGGAGAATTCTTTAATCATTAGTTGGCCTGAGGCTATGAGCTCGGTTATGTACTCGAGCTCCCAGTCATGGCCGCCTTCTTTGGCTTCTGAGGGTTCTGTTTCTTCAACCTCGTGGTGGGATTCATTGCGCGGATCTGAGAAGCTTTTGCTGCAAGAGATTTGAAAATTCTCGGCTTCTGTTACATTGCTGAAGCTGTTAACTTCCTGCTCTTCTCCCTGTATCATACGAAGTACGAAATTTCCAAAGATCAGTAGGTAGGTACTAAAACCAAAGCTAAACTTGTGCAGAGAACGGTATAGGCCATACGACTAACCTGGAATTTTCGGTCATTGTAGAATGAAGTACAGTCGGAAACAGATTCGCTCTCTGATAAAACTTTATCCAGATCATCTGACGGAAATGATATCGTCCCATTCACCCAATCTTTTGAAATGGAACCTGAAGACTCGTCTTCTTGAGTAAGGCTACTGCAAGATGATTCAATCTTAGATGTTAGCTCTCTGAGCTTTTGCTCCAACAGGATATTTAGGGAATCGCCATCGATGTTACTGAAACTAAGTGCAGATTTTGTATCTTCATCTGTCCTTTTAGTGGAGGATCGTGAATCGGATGATAAACCCTTTATTGGAGATGAGAAAGTGAACGAAATCACATCCATGTCGCTCTTTCTATCGTCTTTGCTTGTCTTCAACCCTCCATCTACGGTGATGTTGCATTTTATCAGCTTTTCACCCCCTTTAATCCGTTTATCGTTGATGATTCCAGGTTCTTGCATCCCATTTACCAGCTTTTTGTTGCGTGGAAGATTCTTTTTGCGGGACAACGATAAAGTAGTGTTCTTTTCCGCTGATGTTGCAGTAAAACCAGGCCTTTTAGATGTAGTTCCGCTATCCACCGAAACCTTGTTTACAACACTATTCACCACTTTGCTTCCTTTCTGGTTTGAAACAGACGTCATAGCGAATTGATTCTGTTTCTGATTATTAGGCTTCATCACAGTTTTCCCATTGCCAATAGAAGATTCTTTGAGGCCGTTTTTAGTTGCACGGTTCTTAGTTTCCATCTTTTCCTTTTGGCTTCTGTTTCCACTTACCGTTGAGCTGTTTTGCCTAGCCTTTGCGTGTGCCGATACAGAAGGCGACTTCACTTTAGCCTTCAAACCATCTAAACTGCTTTTTCCTACTACCTTATTTGTCTCCTGTGTCTTGAGAGGTGATGCTGTTCTCTTTTCGTCGTGCTTTCCTCGTAAGCACTTACTGTTGCGGGTATTATTCGAGATGATTTGGCCTTTCTGTGAAGCTTCTAGTTTCTCTCTCAAATCTTTGATCCTCATTGGAAGTGACGAAGAAGAATCAGGTGACGAAAACCGTGCTTTAGCAGCTATTCTGGGACTTGGTTCAATCATTCTCGAAGCTGCTTCCATTACATAAGCAGCGTTCCTAGACTGAACAAACCTAGGACTTCGAATGGGTGACAATAGCCGATTGTGAGTGACAGAGATCGGTTTAGCCGACCTTGGAGGTAAAGTTTCAGTTTGAAAGCGATCAATAGGAGGCCGGTTATGCTCTTTATTCGTTCTTGAATCCAACTGATCCCAAGAAATCCCATCGTAATCTGTTCGGAGATTTACATAACCGAGATTCTCATAAGCATCCCAAGTGCTTGCCTTACGCGAGGATCTGAGGAAGAATGGATCGATACCAGGATTAAACCGAGGTTCCAGGGAATTTGATACAGGTAAAGACTCTAAACCCATGAGCCTAGCAACCACGCTCGGAGCTCGGGACCTTCCTTGTCCATCATCACTTGTAACAGTGGATGTAGAACAGCTCGAGTCACTTCTCAGATCGTAAGCCGAACTCTTTCCAGCCTCCTCAACCTCAAACTATTAAAACAGATCACATCAAAGATCATTGGTTCATGTCATTCACTAAACTTATAAGAACACTAAACTTACCGGAGAGAGGCATGGCTTTGAAGGGTTTTGAGCATTTAGTTTCTCTTGCTTCGGTTCTTCTAACACAAACAAAGCAAAGACAAGAGCTTTAATCTATTGAACAAGAAGCTTAAGTGGATAATAACAAGTGAAGTTCCATTGAATCAAGAGAAAGGCATTATATCAAAGACATTAAACAAGCTAAACTCATAAGGTAAGGAGTGATAAAAGGAGCTTTGTTCTGGAGATATTACCGGAAAGTTCGGAGATGTTTGAAGAGAAAAGTTTCTTCCGGGACTTGCTAGACCAATCAAACAGATTTAGAAATCCTCCTCTGGATCGTTTCCTCTCAACAGCTTCCATTTCAATCATCTACACATCACACAGCAAGTGAATTTTGGATCTCAGAACTCTAAATTTTGATTCAGAGGACACAAAGGAACAAACTTTGAACAGTAACATCATACAAAAGGATCAAACAGGAGTATAGACAAATCAAATGATTTAGACCCAAACGAAACAAAAAAACTTCAGAAATGAAGAAGATTGATACCGATTTCGAAAATGTAGGTGAAACGATGAAAACCCAGAAGCGTAATTGAATTTCTTTATACGAAATTGAGGAAATTTATGAGAAAGAAGCTGTAATACAGAAATGTCGAAACCCTAATCAACGAAAGCCCTTTAACTTTTCTCTCTTACACACAGAGAAAGTTTCATGTGTTTCTCAAAACCTACATTAACGCAAGTGGGTACGAAGAAAACAAGAGGAGGAAGAAGAAAGCAACGTATAGGAAGAGACTTTGAGAGTTTTGAGAAGTGTGTTCAGAGGAAGAGGAGAGGACGAAGAAATGGAATTTTGGGATTTGGGTTTTGAAGAGTTTTTGAGACTTCAAAGAATAAAGACGAAGAAGGTGAAGGGAGCTTTGAAGAAACAAGATGCAGAGTGTGAATTGATGTGACACGAGAAAGAGAGAGACTTTGAATTTTCCAAATCTGTTTCTCTCTCTTCTTCACCTATGGAAATTAAATGTGTTCATTGTTTTCTGTAAAAAAAGAAAAGACTTTTTTTTTGCCGATATGAATTTAATGTTATTATCCAATCAATAACTACTTTTTTTTTTCTCTTTGGTTAATTTTTAAAATAGTTTTAATTATGTTGAAAAACTGGTCTATTGTCGTTTTAACTTCTAAATCTTGTACAAATTTAAGATGCAAAATAAATTGTTAAATACTCCTTTCATCTCAAATTTGAATAATAAAATAGTCGTTCGTGTTAAAAAAATCTCTCTCGATCTCTTTTATCAAGATTATTTTAATTTCATTATAAGTGATGTTTTTAAATTTCGATGCAAAAATTTAAAGATTTTAACCAATTAAATTGCAGCTTATTTTTTCTTGATTGAAATAATTTAGTAGACTTTAGAATAAAGCAAAAGTTTTCGCAGCCTTAAACCGTCGCCCCTTATTTAGACATCGTTCTTGTTCAAAATTTTGATGTGAACCATTATAAACTTTTAGCAAAAATATTATGATATATAGAAAATAATTAACTATATTGTTACAAACACTGCAAAGAAAAAGAAAATGGTTTTCAATTGTTGAAATTGTTGGGTAAGACAAAAAAAATCTATGAATGATATTGTTATTATTATCAAATCACATACTAGGTATTAATATTCTTCTACTACTTTCTAACACATCACCAAACTTATATTTTAGTAGCGTTTAATTAACATAAAGTCTAGTGGTCAAGAAAGTATTTATTATTTTTAACAGTTTAAATTACATAATAAATTTTGTTAGTAACTCTTAAAACATGAGTTACAGTTCCAAAAAAAAACAATATATATATAAGCTGATTATTCTCTTCCAAATTATTCATTTCATACACTATTCCTTCAAACCCAAGGCAATGACTATTTCTTGCATCACAAGAAACATATATTCTATCTTTTCTCCTCTTCTTCTTATAATTTTATTCATCACCCCTTCTTCTTCTTCCTTTTCTCCCACAGACATTGTATCAAAAAAACTCCTCAATGATCTCTGTTCTGAGTTCACAATTCTCAGTGTTCGGCCCTTTTGCGTCGCGTGGCTAACCGCAGATATTACAAAGAAGCCAATCAACATTCATGCCCTTACCGAGCTCACAATCGACAAAACTCTAGAGTTTGGTATGAAAAACCAACTAGTGTTGAACTATTTCGCAAGACGTTCAAGTAAAGACAAGCAGCTCAAGGACGCTTACAAGTCATGTGTGGATAGTTATGGCATAGTGAACAAAGAGCTTAAGGCAGCTAAAGAGTTTTTGAGAAACAACTCTTGGCAACAAGCATTTTATGCTGCTTCTAAAGCACTTGAATATGCTTATTCATGCAAAGATCAGTTCGAGGGACCTTCGAGTGAACCTTCTTTTGTTATTGATCGCGAGAAAACGTTTACTAATATGTGTCTCATTGTTACGGCTTTCGCTAGACTTTTCAAATAAATTCATATATGTATTCATCTACAAAAAGATATAGGAGGATAATAATACCCAAGAGATAAACTCCTTTCTTTTACAATGAGAAAAAAACTTTGGAAACACCCAATTTACAAATGTAACATAAGGAAAATATAAAACTTACCATAGAAATTTGGTTATATAAACAAGACTATGGCCTATAAAAGGCTAAATTATCGAAAATTGGATCAAGATTACTCTAGCTCTTTTCACAGTTATCACAAGGATTTAAACTGATTTTACAAATCCTTCAATCAAATGGTTCTCCAAAGTAGTCTAGTAACATCTGTCTTTTGCATTATGTCTGAAACAATCATAGGATAAGACTCTTTAGTAAGGATGCAGACTCATGCTTTTACGTTTTGCGGTTTAATAATATTTATCTTGAGATTACAATATTGGTGCATCTTCTTGGCTTGAGCCAAAGCTGATTTAAATCTCTCCATGTTTCTTCCTTGTCTGTTACGCAACATGCAAACAACTCTGCTGAAATCTTTCTTTTGGTACAAACAAATGCACTGCGCTTGAAGCCCGTCTCTCCCCGCTCTCCCCGACTCTTGATAATAGCTTTCTACCGCTTTTGATAAGGTGTTGTGTATGACGAAACGCTGCAGCAAAACCGATGCATAAAAACAGAGGAAAGTGGCGGAAAATTAGCAACGAACAGACTTGAGTTACCACATCTGCTTTGTCTATTCCCATCCCAAATGTGATGGTTGCACAAACAATTCGGACTTTTCCTGTTTGTCATTTCCTCTGGACATCAACTTTCTGTTTTCCAGGCATGTTTTTCAGACATACCGGTGTGGTAATAAACAGTCTTTACTTTGCATTTCTCTTTCAGAAACTTTGCAACATCGACATATTCGCTTTTGGAGAGACAGTAAACGATCCTAGACTGATCCTTGAACCGGTCTCTTAGCAGTTTTTGGAGAGACAGTAAACGATCACTCTACGCGGAATATATCAAATAAATTGTTTTACACAAGTTTAAAACATATATAACAAATGTACAAAATAAAATTTAAATAACACAACGAAAATTCTAAGAATCAAGATTTTCAATTTAGCATATAAATGCACCATATAGTTTATAAATTGAAAAAAAAAACATTATATTACAAAATTATCAAAAAAATTAAATGGCCCATGCTGGCCCAACAAATTAGTAACAAAGTAATTTAGAAGTTAAAAGAAAAAAACTTGTGATAACTGATTTTTTATTTTTATTTATTGCAAATTAACAAGGATTTGAAAAAGAGCAAATTATAAGGGGATAAGGATTTGGACGAAGAGCAAGATAAGAACGAATATTTATTCAATTGTATTTAGGTTTTCAAAACGTTTTGATTTATAGGTTTAAAGAGAGAAAGAAGGAGAGTCGCTTTACACCGTCGTTGAAACACAAAAATACCACGAGTTAGCTAAGTAATGGAGACCGAGAAAGCTTTTGATCTAGTTGTTAAACCAAGTTGTTTCCAATCACCCTTAACGGTTAGTCTACTTTGATTGAGCTATGAAAAACTTTTCTTCTTTGTGTCGAGAAGGTTGACTCGTCAAAACGAGTATCTTATCTAGCTTTCCTATTTTCTTCTCCGGTAAATATGTCAACTATTTTGGAGAGTTGGCCGACACGGACTCCGAACATCTTGGTCATCAGAAAAAAAAGAAGTTTTCTGTCTTTTTTTCTCCTATAATTTGTCATCTATTTATTAGGGATAATATAAGCTTCCGAAGTTGGAAGTAATCCAACTTATTATCAGTTGGAAGCTCATGAAACTTAACATGATATCAAAACCAGATCCATAAAATCCAACTAGATCCAATCTATTCGATCCAAAGTTGGTCGACTTGATTGTTGCCCAAAAATACCGAGATCTATGGCATCTCGAGAGGGCGTATTAGGATAATATCTCACCTCGGAAGTCGGAAAGAATTATTAGTAGTATATAATAGCTAGTAGTATATTAGAGACACGAGTCAATCCACGTATTCCAATTGACTTTAAGTTGGAAGTCCATCAAATTTAACATTATTTTGCAGGTTATAGCTCTGTCGTTGCCGGAAAGGCCTCTTTGCCCTGATTTTAACCAATCTATCCGCATCCATGTATGTGCTATTTATCCAACAATAAAACAAGATAAGGAGATTTTTTTTTAATATGTTATAATAAATGTTGTGTTGCATGTAGGATCTTGAGTTACTTGCAGCATCATTGGAGTTTCCATATGTAGGAGCTTTTGTTTTGAAGGATGATCACATTAACTCATCATCAGAGACAAGCATAAATGAGCTTAAAGGGAGAGAGTTATTGAACCATCTTCATGATATTGGTTCACTTGCTTTTATTTCAAGTACCCAAGGTGATCAAGCTATCATCACTAGCCTAATGCGAGTTCGAATAATCGAAATGGTAAAATACTAGTTCATAAGCATCTCCCTTCATCTTCTTTACTTGGTCTCATGCGAAACGGTTTCTTTGTGCTTTTCCTTTCACAGGTGAAAGAAGATCCTCTAACAGTTAAAGTTGATCATCTTAAGGTATGTGTTGGGGTGTTTTAGAGATTATGGAATCATGAAACATTCTTTCTTATATGTAATATTTAACAGGACAAAACATATGACATGGAAGATGATGATGTCATGAGGGAAACATTCTTTGAAGTTTCTTTAGTGCTTAGGGCTGCTCTAAAGGCAACTTCAATATGGAGAACCTATGTTGATGTAAGTTCCTCTTTTAATTTGTTTTCTTTTCACTACTAAAGAATCTTTAATTTTAGCTTATGTTTTGTCATTTGAACTTGTGTAGTTACGCGTCGTCACTTACTCACACTTAGCTGATTTTGGAGCTATGATACCTAGTGCTACAAAACAACAAGCTCAACAAGTTTTAGAAGAACTTGATGTAAGTACTTTTAAACTTGTTTCTTCTTTCTTGATGTTTACATTAGATCATACCTAGATGTAAGAGTCTCTCTGTTTTTCTCGGTTTATAGATTCATAAACGACTACGATTAACGCTTGAATTGGCTAGAAAACAAATGGAAATCATCAAGAGTGAGGTATATATGATCTCTCTTTCTCGGCTTTATTGTATATAAGAGATGATATTTTAAACTAGGTATGGGCGTTCGGTTACCTTTTCGGTTCGGTTTTTCCGGTTTTCGGTTCTTCCGGTTTTCGGTTCTTACGATTCTCAAAAATTGGAACCATTCGGTTCCTAAAAGATTTCGGTTCGGTTTCGGTTCGGTTCGGGTTCAGTACCGTTTGAATTAAGTAACCATTCGGATGTAAAATTCCGGGTATTTTCGGATATTTTCGGACTTTTTTTGCGTATTTTTTGTATTTTTGAATATTTCAGGTGTTTTTATATATTTTCCATTCTATTCGGTTACCCGAAATATTGCGGTTCTGTTCGGTTCCGGTTCTTTCGGTTTTCGAAAATTGGAACTGTTCGTGTAATTTTTAGTTTTTTCGGTTTCGGTTATCGGTTTTTCGGTTTCGGTTAGTTTGCCTAGCCCTATTTTAAACCCTACTTACTTGCCTTGTTAAACAAGCAACAGGGGCGGAGTTTCTGCTTTCGAGCTGAGTCACAAGGTCAAGACCACCAAGAACCATACTTGTATTTGTTTACACCTTATGGAGTTGCTATGGCTCTATCTTATACATCCAAAGGTATTGGGTTACCATCATATATGGAGACAACCCTTGTCGCGGAAGGTGAAGCTATAGGTTGCCTTAGAGTTATGGGGGATGTTGCGGAAGAGACCTACATAAGCGCTTGTACCGCATACACATTCGCTCGACAAATCTTGTCAGAGAAACAACCAGACAACAACTTCTTTGAAAATTCCATGATTTGTCTTCATTTGCCTTGTGGTCATGGTTCAAGCGCGGGCTGTGCCATGACCACTTCCTTTTTATCACTTGCCATGAAGAAATCTGTTAGGCAGAATCTTGCAATGACCGGTATAATCAGTCCAACCGGTGAAATTCTTCGAATTGCCGGAGTAAGTCACACAAATACTCTGTTACCTAAGTTCTTGTTAAGCCATGGAAGAGCCTTAATTTACGCGGATAAACTCTCCCTCTCGCTCTTTCTCTCTATGTGTCAGGTGAAAAAGAAGACAATAGGTGCAAGACGATGTAATGTGAAGACGATAATCTTCCCAGAAGCTAACCGGGGAGACTTTGATGAGCTAGAGGAAAATGTGAAAGAAGGGTTTGATGTTCATTTCGTGGATGACTATAACCAGATATTCGAGATAGCATTTGGATATGACGATGAAAAACACGATCAAATCGAAGAATCGAACCTTGATGAGCAGATCACAAAGGTTGCGGTTGCTATGGGTCTAGTTTTGAGTTCTACAGATGGTTTAGCATTGTATGTGAAGACAATTCTTGACGAGGTAGATGAAGGTGAAGGTTGCCTCCATACTGTTAGCAATGTTGGGAAAAAGATGCAAGAAAGTATTAGTATTGCTTACGCCCTCGCTGAAGAAATACTAATGGAGAAACAACCCGAGAACACGTTCTTTGCTGATTCTATGCTTAGCATCTATTTGTCTTCTGATCTTTCCATAAATGACTGTACAAGCTTAGGCTGCACCATTGTTACATCTTTTCTATCACTTGCCATGAATAAACCGGTGAGGGAGGATCTTGCAATGACCGGTACAGTCACTCTAACCGGTAAAATACTTGGAATCGGCAGCGTAAGTTACAAATATTACAATACACTTTTTAGCTAACGGTTAACTTGTGAAGGAACCAATGTACTACCTTTCTCTCTCTCTCAGGTGAAGGAGAAGACTATGGCTGCGAGACGGAGTCAAGTGAAGGTGATAATATTCTCAGAGGCTAACCGGAGAGAGTTTGAGGAGTTGCCGGAAGGCGTTAAAGAAGGGCTCGATGTTCATTTCGTCGATGAATATGAGCAGATTTTCGAGCTAGCCTTCGGTTATGACCATTGAAGTTTAATAAGAAGATTTGTTTCAATGGTTCCTTTCGTTCTCTTTTTTTTTCTTGGCGCAAATAATTACAATTTTTTTTTGATGTCTTCTTTCTGAAATTCAAATGTAACATAAGGAGAATATAAAACTTACCATTTACCTTTGGTCATGTGAACAAAACTATAGCTTAGAACAGGCTAATATATTGAAGATTTCGATTAAGATTAGTTCTTTTCACAGTTATCACAAGGATTCAAACTGCTTTTACAAATCCTTCGATCAAATGGTTCTCCAAAGTAGTCGAGTAACATCTGTCTTCTGCATTCTGTCTGAAACAGTCATAGGATTAAGACTCTTTAGTAAGGATGCAGACTCAAGCTTTTACGTTTTGCGGTTTAAAAATATTTACCTTGAGTTCACAATATTGCTGCATTTTCTTGGCTTGAGCCAAGGCTGATTTAAATCTCTCCATGTTTCTTCCTTGTCCATTACGCAACATGCAAACAACTCTGCTGAAATCTTTCTTCTGGTACAAACAAATGCACTGCGCTTTAAGCCCGTCTCTCCCCGCTCTACCTGACTCTTGATAATAGCTTTCTACCGCTTTTGACAAGGTGTTGTGTATGACGAAACGCTGCAGCAAAACGGATGCATGAAAAACAGAGGAAAGTGGCGGAAAAATAGCTAAGAAATGGCTGAAACGAAGAGGCTTGATTTACCACGTCTGCTTTGTCTATTCCCATCCCAAATGCGATGGTTGCACAAACAATTCGGACTTCCCCTGTTTGCCATTTCCTCTGGACATCGACTCTTTGTTTTGCAGCCATACCAGCGTGGTAATAAACAGTCTTCACCTTGCATTTCTCATTCAGAAACTTTGCAACATCGACACATTCGCTTTTGGAGAGACAGTAAACGATCCCTGACTGATCCTTGAACCGGTCTCTTAGCAGCTCTTGGAGCTGTTTCATCGGCTCCTTGGTCTTGTTGATCACCTCGTACTTCAAGTTGGTTCTGTCAAAGCTCATCTTCAGAACCTTAGCCCTGGGAATTCTCAGACTTTTTAATACATCCTGTCAAGAAGAAAATAGAATCAAATTGGTGTTCAGGTCATGAAGAACCACAAAATATGTTAGCATAAGATTGTTTTCTGAAGCTTAATTGAAAGCCGGAGCAATGGGAATCCTCAAAGCTCTTATTACCTGACAGACTGATTCAGTTGCAGTGGCTGTAAGAGCCATCACAGGAACACGCGGAAAGTTCTGCTTAAGGCATCCAAGCTCTCTGTAATCTGGCCGGAAGTCATGTCCCCATTGGCTAGAAAGAAAGAAAAAAACAGTATGTTCGTGAGGATCATATGGAATTTTTCTTCAAGCTGCAGGCGGAAACTAGTTTTAGCAATAAGGCGTTGGAGGAAAAAGGTAGGAACAGTATCGTACCTCACGCAGTGAGCCTCATCAACCACAAAACCTGCTAAGAGTCCCTGTTGTTAATAGAGGAAGGTGTTTTAACATTGTTTAGAGTTAAAACATGTTTAAAGAGCACAAGAAAAAAACTCAATAAGCCACCTTGCGGTCTAGGCATTTTAGTGTTTCCAAAAAGGATGAACTTCCACCAATTTTCTCAGGTGTCACATATAAGAGTTTACATGACGGATTATCATTTCTGCAATCAAAATTTCAGTGAATGTATAAGCTTTTTTATAAGCATTACGACAATTACACCTCCATTAAAAGAAAAGAAAGATAAATGATGCCTAAGATAAGGAGAGAGGATCTTCACCTGAGCTCTTGTAATACAGCTGCTGCTTGAGAAGATGTTTGCTGAGAGTTCAAAAAAGTCGCTGGTATACCGAACTTAAGGTTCAGAGCAACTATCTGATCTTGGATGAGGGACAACAGAGGAGATATGACTATGGTAACTCCAGCTTTTAGTGTTGCAGGAAGCTGTAAAACAAGCAAAAAATACCAAAAATTTACACTAATGCAATTCCTAAACAGAACTCGAATCACGTCTTCAGGAACCTTGAAAATAGAGATAAAGGATCATGACCTGGTAGCACAAACTTTTTCCTCCTCCTGTCGGCATTAGAACAAAGCAATCCTTCTTTTCGAGAGACGCTTTACATGCTTGATGCTGCAAAGGCCGAAACGCCTTGTTCCCAAAAATCACCAAGTTTGCAAATTCCAAATCATCCAAAGCCTGTAACTCTTCATAACTCGGAGTTTCATGGTCTTTTTCTGATATTGGCACAGAAGGTTTTCTGCCTGAAATGGTTGATATTGAATCTTCCATTGAATATCCCTTCAAAGCAGAACAATTCACAAGTTTCAGTTCAAGAACACAGTACAAGATCTATACTAAATAACACAGTTCCTGCAAAATAAGCTGCAAAATGTTGAATCTTACCGTGGATCTCAAAGAGTGATTTCTCGAACCAGTCTGTGATCTCCTAGATACTTTAAAATGTATATCATCATCTTCCAAATCACTAGAAGAATCCAGCTCCATTATCTCCGGTTTTTTCTTCGGCTCAGGAGAATCCTCAATAACATGAACCTCGACTCTCGAATCATCATCATCCTCATCACTCTTGAATCCGTTGTCACTAGGAACAGATATATCAAAAATTTCAGCCAAAGTTCCTACAGGTTCAGACTCTATAGCTTGAACATCATCCCATTCCTCAGTTCCTTCCTCAAAATCAGCTAAAGCCGCGAGAAAATCATCCCCACAGAACTCAACAGTGATGAAATCTCTACCATCATCACCTTTTACACAATTTACAAAACAATATTCAGATAAATCGAATCGATTAGAGCATAGATTATCAGTTCTAGGTTTTTTTTATTTAATACCGTAAAGAGCGACGAATCGATCTAAGCATTTCTTCGCCGAATCTTCGTCGAATCCAAGCTTCGTAGCTAAGCTCAGCAAACGAGCTTTCTCCATTTCCAGATCCCGATTGCTCATCTTCAACTCCGACGATAGAAACCAACCGGCGAAAATCTCCGGACGGCGAATTTGAAAAGAAATAAAAATCAAGTGAACTATTTTAGAGCCTTCCCGCACAATAAAACCTTTAGTTAATTTTTTCCCGCCTATTTGAAACCGTCGTCGTTTCATTTTCTCTTTTGTTTAGAAACCTCTTCCAAACCGAAATTATCGACCTCTCTCCGGTTCAATCATACGAGTTTTAACCAACCGGTCTTGCTAATGTCGGTTTATTATAAGATGGTTTAAATTGGTTTGATATAAGCAAAGGTTTAAATTGAATCGCAGTCTTATAAAACGAGAAAAGATTAAAACTCGGGGTTAATGGTGGGGGCTGCGCGAACGCAAACCCCCTCTGCCACAAATAATGACGTAGGCTCTTCCACGTGGGAAGACCTTAGGCTAAGCACCCTTCCGTTATGTGCAATGGAAGTCACTAGCCTAGGCCACTCGTCTTCTTGATCACGAGTTGACCCCGTCCAGGTAAGTGATTTGCTCAGTGTCACAAGGTCTTTATTTATACTCAACTTTCGAAGCGTCCTTTGTTTCACCTAACCGATGTGGGACTTTAGTTTTTTCACACTTTACGCCGTCCTAATTTCTCAGAGATACACCGTGTGCCGTTTTAGTGTTTTCTGTGTTAAACATCGTGTCGGACTGACATAATGAAATGTAGACGGCAATATGTTATTATTTGGGTTTATATCTACTGGGCCGGTCATAGTTCATACTTCATAGCTTCACCTTCACTAGCCCTTTTTTTCGTTTAATATATTTTTTTTTAATGAATTTGTGTATTAACAAAAAAATACACAATTAATTAGGTTTTAGGTTTCACAAAAAAATATATATATAATAGTGGGGTATAATTATATTTTTGGGTTTCCTCTTTGAACAAAAGAAATTAAATTGGGGGTGAAATGGAAATTTTATGGGTTAAAAACTTTAATAATAAAAAGTTGATGTTAAAATTTTAATATATGTTTTTAGGTTATTTGAGCTAATTTCCCCTTTATTTACAAAATAATTTTTTTTGCAAAAAAATTTAATTCCTAAAAAATCAATATAATAAGAGAGAGTTAGATTAAAAATACATTATCGGATAATTAATATATACATTGGATGATGTGGATTGCATATGTCCAACAAAAAAATATAATATGTACAATTACTATCCTCCTCTTAGCCGTCGACTAAAGCACTCACCGATTTTTCGAATGGATTCAAAACGTGACATCATTTTCGATTGGCCAAAATAGAGATGAGAGTATTTCCATGTAGAATCGAACTCGAGATGGATCATTTTACAACTTTCCTCGGCACTAGACCACTATCACTTGGTTACTACATAGAAGAGGAAATGAAAAATGGAAATGAGCTAAAAGCAATGTTCTTTCATTTACTTCGTAAGTGCATACACTAGGCTTCCACTTCACTGTCCTTAGTCCGTGCATATCAATATTGTACTTTAATTCATACGATACACAATATTTTTTATTAATTCATGCATGTTAAAAAATTTTTTTGTGTAGTTCGTATATTTTAACACATTTTTATTAGTTTTAGAAAAAAAGAAATATCTTTTTCGTACATAAATATATAGTTAGTGACTGAATTTTTGGAAGTTTATGGAAAGTGGAGCCTTTGAGTGACTTATAAATAAATCGCATTATGAACAATATCTAATTGCGACTTTTTATTTCGAGAAGAAAAGCAAAATCACTTTGAGAAAAAGCTAATGAATTGTTTTATCTCTATATATTAGTGCTGTTAGATATTCGATATTAGAAAGATTATTAGTTTAAATGAAAAATAATAATAGCATTTTAGCATTTATAAGCGTAAATATAAATATATTTAGAAGAATCAGAACTCTTGTTAACTTTTTTACAAGAGTGGTACATAGTCCTTGTATACTCCACATTATCCATCAAATATTTAGATAATACTATATATCAACTGTGAATATATTATCAATAATGCTTTATTACTCTAATTTCAACGAAGCGAAACTATAAAAATTTACTTAGGGTCAACTCTGAGATTTGTAGGACTATAAATTTTTACAGTTTTGGAGATCGAATTTTTTTATACATAACTTTTTTCCGTATTTGAGGTCACTTGATATATACATATTAGCTTTTAAAAAAGTATAAATCGATGTTTCATTCGACATGTTTCCAAGGTTCTACCGAAATTAGGTTCCAGACCAATTACAAAGTTACCATAATATATATATATATATATATATATATATATATCTCACAAATGTATACACATTTGATAATTTTTTCTAGGATTATATTTATAGACCTTATTATCTATCATAGTAAAATTCTACAACACGTGCATGTATCTTCACGTTGGAAACTATTTAAGGAAACATTTTTTTTTGGGTGTAAATATTTAAGGAAACATAACAAAAGAGGAAAACAAAAAAGGACAACGTGTTAAAAACACTTGAAAACCTAGTTAGGAAATAACATCTAAGCAAATGATTATATGTTTTGTTTGGTCTATTTGCAGAATTTTTACAACGTTGATGAATCTAATTAGGCTTTAGATTATATAAATATTTGATAGAGAATGAGTTACGAGCTTATAATAGCAAATATTGGCATGTCATTGTTGAAGTTGTCAGCTAATACTTTTAATATATTTATTTAGTTTTTTTTGATAAAATATTTATTTAGCATTTTTGAGTGGTGATACTTTATTCATATGACGTATTTATAAAAATTTTAAAATGTAAAAAAAAAGTTTACAAGGACAACAATTATATTAAACGATGCAAATGCAACTGACAACCCAAGCACTACTTTACATATTTTATTTATTCGATACCAAATTTTTTATACATAGTTGGTAAAGGTCTATGTCTTTCTGGAGTCAAAGAGCCGGCGAAATATTAAACCTTATCGGAACCAACTTGAGAAATCTAATACAACCAAAAAGAGTAGAAAAACATCCAACACAAAACAAAAAATGATATTAGAATATGATCATAATAAATAATATTCAGATAGTAACTGTCTAGGAAACAAGTAGCAACGATTGGAAGAGAAGTGGAGATAAACAAACATGAGTCGGGTTTTATTGAGGATGCAAAAAAGCATGAATTCATTATATTGCTTCCGGAGAGAAGCCACGAGTAACAATAACAACCACTATCCTAGACCAAAGAGACAAAGAACCCGAAGAGAACTAGCACTATTTTACTTAGTGAAATTTTTTATAAAACTTTTTTTTTTTAAATTGAAGAAAATTGTTTTAAGTGGAATCATTGTAGTAGCTTTTTAAAGAAAGCACGTCAAGCCAACGCAATAGTTAAACAAAAGAGAAATTATTTTGACTTTATTTTTAATTTAATATCTCAAAATAATAAAGTTGAGAAAAAAACCAAAAAAAAAAAAAACAGAGTAGCATAAAAGTTGAAGGTGATTGGTTGATGAAACTATAGTTGCTATCTTACACTTGTTCTTCATACATTGGTTTGTCTCTCTTTCTCTATCTTCTAGTGTTGTGTGAATGATGAATGAATCTCTCTGTTTCTTGTTTTGAAACCGACATGGCTCCTAACAATTTGGCTTTTCTCTGCCTCTTCCTAGGAATCTGAAGCTCTCTCTTTATCTCTCTCTCTCTATGTAAGTTTCTTCAATCACTCTCTTCCTTTTCTCTTTCAATTTTCATATAGATATTGGTGTGTATGATGTTAGCCAACATTGGAGCTTGTGTTGCTATTGGAGACTCTTGTCTAGTGTTTAGCTTTGTAAAAAGATTTTCACTTTTGCTTTCTTGTATCTTATCTTCTTAGTTTCTGACAAAGTTTCTTACTTTAGACAACAAGTTTGTCTCTTGATGATGATTTTACATTTGTGTTTGTGTAATAACCAATCCCAAAGGTGTTTCCTTTTTCACAAATTTGAGAAATTTTCACATTGAAACTACTACTTCGTTGACTCTGTTTTTCTTGTTCATCTTTCACAGAATCACAAGAACAAGATCGAACCTTGACTTCCTCTGTTTCCATCTTGAAGATGTCCATGCAAACTGTGAGAGAAAGTCTCTTCTCTGCTCCACAGATTTCTTGGTGGAATGCTTTTGTATCTTCTCAGCCATTGGAAACTCAAAGTCTCTCCTGCGATTCTGACTCTTTCGCCGGAGTTAAGACCGGAGAGATAGAACAAGTTGTTGATAAACAGAGTAACTCTGCAACAAACTTACCTCTCTCACTTGATAAACTATTAACCCTTCTTGTTCTTTATGCAATTTATGATTCTAAAACTTCATTATGTGCTCTGTTTTTGGACTAATCTTGTTGATGCTTTTAGGTAATGTAAAGAGTTCAAGAATTGTCCCAAAGCCTCATGGATTTGCTTTGTCAATGCATCCACCTTGCTTCGAATTGGTACGGTTCATACGCATCTCAAAACATCTAAAAGTCCGATTCGTTTCCTT
The DNA here is from genome assembly GCA_900406275.1 of Anastatica hierochuntica. Lineage (NCBI taxonomy): Eukaryota > Viridiplantae > Streptophyta > Magnoliopsida > Brassicales > Brassicaceae > Anastatica > Anastatica hierochuntica. The sequence goes on along the minus strand of OVAN01000290.1, from coordinate 29,770 downwards.
TTATTATGTTTGATGTTTGATGTTTGGTACGTTTTAGATGTATCCATGCACGGAACAACAATACTATGGAGTTGTTACAACCAATGGATCTCAAAACAGAGTAATGCTTCCTTTGAATATGGAAACCGAAGATGGAACTATCTATGTGAACTCAAAGCAATACCATGGAATCATAAGGCGGCGACAATCTCGTGCAAAGGCTGCTGCTTTTCTTGATCAGAACAGACTTAGTACTAGACGCCGCAAGGTAAATTATAACATATCAACAAAAAGTAATTGATGATTGTGTTGCAAGTCAATTCCAAATTGGTGTTTTTTGTTTGTAGCCATATATGCATCATTCGCGGCATCTTCATGCTTTGCGTCGGCCTAGAGGATCAGGTGGGAGATTCTTGAACACTAAAAGTCAAAACTCGGAAAAAAATGGAACCAATGCAAAGGGTGTTGATGGAACTAAGCAGAGTCAGTCTCAACAAAGTAATTCTCAAAATTCTGAAGTTCTTCATCCTGAAATCGGAACTATGAACTTATCGAATGGACTAAATGTTTCGGGATCAGAAGTTACAAGCATGAACAACTACTTTCTAAGTTCTTCAGTTCATCATCCTCTCGGTGGCATGGTAATGCCTAGTAAGTGGATTGCAGCAACAATGGACAATGGTTGTTGCAATTACAAAACTTGATCTTTTACCGTTGTTTCGCAGTCAAACGGAGAAAAGAGATAAACCCTCTTGCTAATCCATTTGACTGTGAACAGGCAAATCATCTTTGGCTCATTCTCTATTAAAGGTTTCTTCACCGTCAAGGTAAAGAAACCTTTAATATTATCTCAGTGTGAAACTAGTTAAAGTTAGTGAAGAACAATGGTGGATTTGGTTACTAAACCCACTTGTTCAAAACTAGTTTGTGTGTGTTTGAAAACTCCTTTGTCTTATTTTCTGATGTTATCGGACTATCTCTATGTGTGTGTGAGAGTGTGTTTGTGAAAAATTGGTTAGAACTTCAAGTCATTTGGCTTGTGTTATGTAACATATTTAAGGTTGTGTTTTGTTGTATATTTTGGTTTATATTATGTTATAAATTGCTCTTTATCTCAATTACACATCGCCATTACAACAACAGACAGAGTAATTCAACTAGGACTAGAAATTTTAGATGTGCATAGACAAAGGACTAGAAATTTTAGATGTGCATAGACAAAGTTCTCGAGTAGGATTGGACATTCGGTTCCTCGTGTCGTCGGTTTCGTTCGGTTCTAAGTAGTTCGAGTCCACCTATATAAGATCCGTTTAGGAACCGAATGAGTTTCCAGTCGGTTCCGGTTCAGGTCCGAGTCGGTTCTCGAAATTGTGAAAGCAACCGGATTGGACCCGAGAACCGAGAAAATTAGAATTACCGAAAAAACTCATTTACTTGAAAAAAAAATCAAATAACATAATATAAAAATGAACTTTTATCTATAAAATCATAAATATACATATAAAATCAAAAATATATATTCGGGTATTCGGATACCCAATCTTTATATTTATAAAGCAGAAGTCAATTGACAGTTCTACGTGTCTTTTGGAATTTTTTTTATCATCATATAAATTAAAATATGTAAAAAATTATCCCACGATTTTTTTTTATAAAAAAGTTAATTTATTATTAAGATTTTTTTCCTCTTAAATTTTTCTTATTCTCCACTATCTCCATTATCTCTAAAAAATAGTAATTATTTAAAAACTACCCAAAATTACCCACTAAAAAAAACTACCCACCAAAAAAACTACCCACAATCATTTTATCAATTGTCTTCTACAAAATTTTTTATATATATATAACATCATCTTTCACGATCAATTGTCTACACGGGTGAGGTTAGTTACTCTTCTTCATCTACTTCTTCCTCTCTCGATCCAACTCTCTTACGTTTCTCGATTCTGATTTCAATTACTAATTTATGATTTTCGCAGGAAAATGAAGAAAAATGAAGAAACAACGACGACGGAATCTGGAGGAGAAGAGAATAATCCACCGGCGGTGACAGCGGCGGAGAAGAAGAAAATGGTCTCCGTCGTTATGAAGCTTGATTTGCATCCTGAAGGCTGTGGAAAGAACAAGTATTGTTTTCATTTAGTTTATTTACAATCATCATATACATTGGTTTTTTGGAGTTTTTTTTGTTGACAATTTTATTTTTTGCATTTTTAATGAAATTATAAACGAGATTAAGATTTTAAAGTCAAATCTTTTTACATATTTAATGATATTATTATAAAATAGATTAAGTTTTCTTTCCAATCAATTTGTTTGTTCTAAGTTGTTATACTTTGTATTATATTATAATCATTTTAAGAGATCGGTTTGCGATTAAAGAAAAAGACAACTTTAGATGTTTTGCTGTAATTAGTATACAACGAGTACAATAACAATTTTAGTTCACAAAAAGGTATTTGTTTTATCAGAAAAATTAAACAATAGCCACCATAAGAAGACTCATTGTTGAGCGGCACAAGTGGTACAGTGGTTACCACCTCTGTTGGCCATGCTCACTTACCTGGGTTCGAACCCGGGGTGATGCCCTTTTCAAGGAACTATTAAACCACTAGGCTGATGACAAAAAAAAAATAAGAAGACTCATTGTTTAAATTAGGACTTATTGCAAACGTTGGAAAAAAGGACTTATTGAAAGCAAACAAAAATTTTGTATGTTGACCATGACAGATTGATATAGCATGAAAATTATTTAAAATCATACAATAATACCTGGTGCAAAGCACCGGGCAAATACTAGTACATTTATAATTTAGGAACTTTTTGGATTTTTGTTCGTGTTCTGGTCGGGCTCGGTTTAATTCGGTTAGAATTAAAAACGCAGGTTCAAAGTGTGTTTTAACTCCTTAATGGGCTTCTACGTCACTTCTCTCGGCCCATTTAAGCAAACGTATACTCTCGTCACTCACATTTTCTCGTTCCCAAATTGTCTAGCTAGGGTTTCTTACTACGAACAATCAATGGAGGAATCTTCGTTCGTCTCCATTTCAAAACGTAAAGCAGAGGAGGAGGAGGAGATCGAAGAGAGCGGCGATGAGATGGATGAGAGCGGCGGCGACGGGAATGACGAAGTGTGCGTATACTGTGACGATGAAGTTCTAAAGCCGTTATGGATGTTCGAACGTGAATGGGATGTGGACAGCTTCGATGGTCTCGAGTACAATTCCGGCGAAAAAGAAATTGAGTTTCCCGATCAAGAGCATGAAATCAATTGCCGACGCTATAATCTACAGGTCATTGAGAGCAAGGTACTTTTTTTTTGGTTTTAATTTGAGCTAAAGTTATTGAATTTGAGTTGCAAAAGATGTTAATTTGGTTAGTAAATGTGTAATCAAAGCTTAATTTGAGCTAAAGTTATTGAATTTGAGTTGCAAAAGATGTTAATTTGTTTAGTAAATGTGTAATCAAAGGTTAATTTGAGCTAAAGTTATTGAATTTTAGTTGCAAAAGATGTTAATTTGGTTAGTAAATGTGTAATCAAAGGTTAATTTGAGCTAAAGTTATGAAACTTGAGTTGCAAAAGATGTTAATTTGTTTAGTAAATGTGTAATCAAAGTGTGATGTGCTGGTTCAATTAGGGTTTTTTCGTGGAGCCAGATCTTGGGCCAAGCAACTACTTCTCAGTATCTTTCTATCCAGTCAGTGACAGTGAATTGGATACACCTGTTTCAAGCAGACTTATCGCGAGTTATTCACAGAGATGGCTTGTTCTGTCTCCAAAAATACAACCAAGAAAAGGTTTTGTTTTTGTCTGTCTCTCTCGGTTTTATTGTGTGGCTAACAAGTATGTATTCAACTAAATCTGGTTCCTTTCTGATTCGTTTCAAGGGTTTCAATGTGGAGTTTGTGGAAGTAGTGAGAGGTGTCTATACAACAGGAGCTATGTGGAAGTCTTACATTACATTTATGGCTAAGGAGAAACCTGATGGACCTCTTGTCGAGTATCAAGCTAAGGTGGTCTACATTTATTAAAGGCGAGACCGTTCCCATTCTCTGTAGGCCAGCTTCTTCCGCAAAGCCTTCTAACCAGAACCACTGAAAGGTATGCTTTCGGACCCTCTTGTCAGATGCTTTATGTGGCTTAAAGCTTTGGAAAATCTTTTTGTAATTGCATCTATCTTTATGTGCATGGTTTCAGAATTAGAGATCTTCATATGGTAGATAAGAAGATTGTGTAGTTCTACTTAAACCTATTATAGAAGGCAATTATGATAATGTGATTAGAGCGAAGCCTAAATTACTGACTTGTTTCTCTTTTATCTCTTCTTTGGAACTCGGATTGGAGATGCAGAGGATGGAGTTCGTGAAAAGGCAACGTGGTGGAAAGTCTCTGAATGGGATGTAGACAACTTTGATGATCTCGAGTACAATTCTGATGAAGAGGAAAATGAGTGTTCTGTCCAAGAGGCTGAACTATAATGGCGACGCTATAAACCACATGTCATCGGAAACATGTTACTCTTAGATTTTGAGCTTAAAATTCTTGAAATTGTAGTGATTTGATTCTAATTACAATATGTTTGTGTTTAGGGTTTTTTTCGTGGAGCCAAGTCTTTTAGGCCATTGACCTGCTTCTCAGGTCTCAGACCAATTAGTGGTCCTATGTTGTACGCCACTAATAGTCTAATAGTATGTGTGGGTTATATATACTTTTCGATGTTAAGTTAAATTTTCCCGCGCAATTTGAATTTGAAGATCACTTCCTTCTCCCATAAGCGAGCTTTCAGGCCTAACTCTCCTTTTTTTTTTAATTAAAACTCAGCTTAAGAACTTCCAAACCGGAATTATCTTTACCTCAATCAATTATTTACGATAACCAACCGGTCTTTCCATGTCGATTTATAAGCCGGTTTAAGTTGATCGGAAAGAAAGAAAAAAGTGCAATGGTGGGGGGACTTTGTTAAGAAAAGTCTTTAAACTCTCAAATGGTGGGGGCTGCGCGAACGCAAATCCCCTCTGCCACAAATTATGACGTAGGCTCTTCCACGTGGGAAGACCTTAAGCTAAGCACCCTTCCGATATGTGCAATGGAAGTCACTAGCCTAGGCCACTCGTCTTCTTGATCACGAGTTGACCCCGTCCAGGTAAGTGATTTGCTCTATGCCACAAGGTCGTTTTTTATACTCAACTTTCGAAGCCTCCTTTGTTTCACTTTAGCGATGTGGGATTTTAGCTTTTTTAGTAGTCTCCACACTTTTTGCGTCCTAACTTCTCAGAAATGCTTAGCGTGCCGTTTTATTGCTCCCTTTTGTTGACCGTCGTGTCGGTCTGACTTAATGAAACGCGGACGGCAAGATGTTTTTTCGGATGATAAGCCTTTCTCATTTTTCAATGTAGCTATTTATGTTTTTATTGGAATAGTGGAATATAAAAATTAATTCTTTTTTCAGTGGAAAATATTCGCACTTGTATCATATACAATGCTAAAAAAAAGTTTCACAAAATAAAAAATCATTTTTTTTCTCTAAACAAATCTAAACAATTGAAACAAGTAGTTTTTAGTGGAGACCTAAACTCAACCAATGGGGTTGTCTTGTGTCCAGAATCATCTTAACTACATCTTCTACAAATGAATCAAAACAAGAATTGCAACATCCTCTCATCAAGCTGCTGCTGCTGCTACTGCCGCCGCCATGTGTCATAACACCGTGAGGACATGTTACTGGCGGCGGAACAAGATGGACTTCACTGCTCTTGTGTTCGAGTCCACAAGCCGCAAGTATCGTGTGAGTTGAGCATGTCGAAATCTCCTCAAATGTGGCTTGACCTGAACACAAAAGGAATCAATAAGTGTCATATGAAGAAGAAACTAATCTAGAGAGTTAAAATGTTGTAGTACCTAAGTTGATTTGACTGGACAAGTTCTTGAGATGGGTTTTAACTCTTTGTCGAAGTCGTTCTCCTCCCATGGAAGACATTGTGTTTGGCATGTAGCTCGGTAGATGTTGTTGATTACCAAACAAGGGATTAGCTTGAGCCAGACCATGACCTAATCCTAGATCAATAGTTCGATCGCCGCTAAATGTATTATTCGACAAATGTCTAACTGATACTTCGCTTCCGAAATGGTTTAACTGTGGAGGAAAAATCTCAGGGTCACGGACGCGGCAAGAAATGAACGGATTGTTATTAGGTAGTCTTTCCTCGGAGACTGTATGCAACGACATCCTTGGTTCTTGGATGGTTGCAGGTTGAGACGGTTCTGTTTCTCTGCCGTGACCAATTTGTGTAGCCACTAAGCCGTCACTCGGGTTAGCAACTGATGATCCACCGGTCCTACTACCCATATTAATAAGTCTATCGCTGTTGATAATATTTTGTATGTGTCTATGAAGCGTCCTTCTTCTTGATAATGTGGTTGCCCCTAAGCCGGATGGAGAAGAAGCTTGAACATCCCCATTAGGTAGCCTCGGAGAGAAAAGATGCTCTCCGTTGAAAAATGGTGTACGCGGAGAGACCACCAAAGACGGATTCTGATACTGTCCTGAAACTACAGGAGGTGATGGTCTGCTATAAAAGCCACTGATTGTTTGCTGTTCGGAGATAGTATGTGTTTGGGAACTAGCTGATCCAAGTGCAATCGGTCTACAACCTTCACAGTACCAGTTTCCTTCGGGTACTTCCCTCCCGAGACCAACACAGTACGTATGGGCAGATGAATCGCAGAGATCACAGAGTAACATAAGCCCATCATCTTCGCCTTGGTGACACTCCGTGCATATTGTATTTTCATACGGATCAAGATAACTCCTCAACTCTTCTTCCGTCGGTTGATAGACCTGCACAGAGTCAAAACTCACATGTAAAGCAAATTTATCACACAAGAAGTGGCATGAACCTTTATACAACAACATTTCATGAACAGAAACCGCAATTGTATGTCCGAAGGTAAACAAAAGCCTACAATGCATCTGAAGCGGTTCAAGTGAGAAAACTGATGTTACTGGTAAGTGGTAACTATAAACGTATCGACATGATAAACAACACTACAAGAAGCCCACGTCCAAACATCCATGAGAATACTTGAGAAACTATCAAATCAACTAATGTGATTTTAATAGAAAGCGTAGACTGTAGAGAAAACAAACCTGATCCCGTTCAGGTACAGGTATCACAACTTCTCTCAGATCGACTCCAGGTGTAGATCTTGCAGGCTTACTGATTGTTCTGAACCGCTGCTTGCATAGTGGGCAGCGAGATTCTACTTTTGACCACTCCATAATGCAGGTGAAACAAAAGTAATGACAACAACAGTCCAAGGTTCCTTTCAATCTTCGCATGTCTTCCTCAGACAGACAAATCCCACAAACATTTTTCATCACATCTCTTTTCACGAGCTCTACTTTCTTTTCAGCTTTCTTCACAGGGGACTTACGAAGCTGAGGCACATCTTTATTGACCGCAGCTTGTCTAATAGATGATACATGCTTCACACTACTTCTCAGCAAACTACCAGCTTCTCTTACCTGCTCTCTTTCCTCCTCTGAGATTGTGTACTCATAATCGGATTCTCCAGAGGATTGAATGTCTGAATCTGATGGAACGGTACACCGACGCCTTGGCCTCGATGATTTCGTCTTCGCTTTCTTTCTTGCAGGTAGGCAGTCATCTACAAAATCACCATCATCATTATCATCTTCATTGATTCCTTTCATTGTTTTTTTGCCTCGTCTCTTTCTCCCCTTTGCTAAACGGGTTTTCGCAGCAGAGCATTTCCTTCTTCTTTTACGTCCCTCTCCAGATCTTCTCTTTCGCTTGTTTCTTTTACAAACCTTCAGTGACTTTTTGTTACATGCCACTGTTTCTTCCTCTTCTTCCTCGTCTAACGAGACATCTTCATCTGGGGTAAACTCTTCATCACCATCCTCATCCTCATAATCTCCATCATCTTCCTTTTCTGTCTCGTGTGACACATTGTCCTGCTCTTCCAATGCCATCTCCTCGTCTCCACCACCATGCGAGGAATTCAAATCCACTTTTTCACCCCCAACACTCTCCACATCCCTTTCTTCCTCTTCCTCACCATCCTCCTCTGGATAATCTCCATCTTCATCTTCAATATCATAGAAAACTCTCCTCCGCTTTCCAAAAGTTTCAACTTTTCCATTCGACCTTCCAACAACCTTCCTCGAATCTCTCATTTCCTCTTCTTCTTCATCATCCGCATCATCAAGACCCACATCTTCATTATCAGACACGACCCGGTTCATAATTCTCGACTTACACCCCGTGATTTTCCGATTCCCACGTGGACCAGTTTTCACCTTTGGCCACTCAACATTCCTTAACATCACATCTTCTTCCTCTTCAACCTCATTCAATTCCTCCTCATCCTCCTCCTCCTCCACCGCATCCTCGTCAAACCCATCATACGATTCTTCTTCACCATCTAAAGACGAAACATACTCATTCAAATCAGCCTCAGACTCTTCTTCATCTTCTTCTGATGATATAACATAATCTTCATCTGATTCATCAGAACCTTTATCCTTAGATCTAACCTTTCTATTCGAATTCCTCGCCCAAACCGTGTTTCTCTTCCCCATAATCTCCAAAACCAAAACCACTAATCCAAATCTAAAAAATTCCTTAAGCTCATGAACACAAAAAAACAATGATTCTATGACTTTTTTCAGCTCGTCTAAAATTTATAATCAAATCAAATCACCCAGAAAATCTCCAAATTCTCTAAACATCAGATCTGCAATCAACACACAAAAAACACAAATCATAAACATAAAATCTCTCGATTTAATACCGAACATAGAAAATTCAACAGTTACACAAATTCTCACTAAATGCTATTCAATTTCAAAAATCACCAATAAGAACGAAAAATTAAATGAAGCTCCATAACCAAAAAAAAAATTCAGATTACACAAAAAAAAATTAAAACGAACCTCCGATGAAGAAGAAGAACACGAAACACTTGTGTGAATGAATCGTTAATTTTCTCTCTATTTACAACTTCTTCTTCTTCTTCTTCTTCTTCGTTTCGTTCTTTCTTTTTTTGTTCTTTCGAATTTTTTTTGTTTTTGGCTGAGCCAAATTGGGGAAAGGTATTGTTTTTTTTTTTTAGGATACGCGTTGGGGAAGAAAGAAGGTGAGAACATTCGTTATGAAATGACGATTTTACCCTTGACCGCTTCTTGTGGCAGTTGCATCTGCTTATTGGGCTTTTCTGACTTTTTTTTTATTTTTTTTATGAAAAATGTTTTTAGTATATGATTAAATGTGTGAGAGAACGTGAAGTTTTTATACTCTGTGGTTTAGTGTACCGTATGTTTTATATCGGACGGTTATGTTTCAATCGTTACTAGGACTCTTTTTTAATTAGGATAATTAATATGCTGCAATCATGGATTTATAGTTATTAGTTACTATTTTTAACAGATCTATTATATTATATGTGAGTTTTATATGAAAATGTAACGGTATAATATTTCCTAATATATATGACCAATTGATCCAAACTATATGCGGAGACAAACTTATAAAAAATCTTTAGCGTGCAAATAGAATTATTCGTCTTTAGAGATGTATTGCAGCGAAAATATTTTTTCCGTGAAAAATTGTCTTGGTAGTTGTTTTTTTAAATTTTTAATATAAATATTAATAATTCAAATGATTTAAAAAAATATATATATGCACTTACAAAATAAGAATAAATTGGTCATATATATTTGGGTCATTTTAAAAGGAAAATATTAGTGATTTTGGGTCATTAGGTAGCATTTTAGCTAATCCAAAATTTTCATTGCATGTTTTACATTTAAAATCATTTAAACCCATCATGTAATCATGCATTAATCCATCATGTGTTAAGACTTTACCATTAATTGCAAGTAATTCGGTCCGGTCCAATCCGGTTTGTGTTCGGACCGGTTTGGTTTCTGTTGTATATGAGGTTGGGCTTAAGAAGAGCCAACAACTTTTAATTACAAAAATTAATTAGTATTAAGGATTCATTGGGCCCATCTACTAACTTTTGAAGATCAAATGGGCCTCACTAAGGCCCACTATGTTTGCTCTCCTCTTCGCCTTTCGAAGGTTTTCGGCCCAAACTAAGAAGTCACGAAAATAATTGAATATTTCCAAAAACATTTTCAAATTAATTATACTCCCTCTATTTCTTAAAAAATGTCGTTTTGAGATTTTAATTATGTTTTACAAAGAGTGTCGTTTTACATTTTCGATGCAAATTTATAAGCGAAATTCCGATTTTAATTTCATTATTTTAATGTATTAATTTGAGAGAGAATCTCTTTTAAAGTAATTAAAGGGTATTTAAAAATTTTTTACAGTTTATTAATATGTGTAAAAAATGTCAAAATGATACTTTTTACGAAACAAAAAGAGTGTATTACTAAATGAAGAAAGCACTCATCGTATTAACATATAATAAAAAACATAACGAAATTGAATTTGTCTCTGCACGAACCATCATCTAGTCTAGTCGAAAGTATAGAGAAAAAGTTTTCCAGATAAAGTTTTCTATTAATACTTCATACATAATCATTTTGGGATGGCACGACCAATCATTGCATGAGTTGATCTTAATCCACAAATTATAGCAAAAGTTAATGCGTAATTAACAAATAAAGAAAGTTGAAAAAAAGATGATGATGGTTTTGTAATGATTGTAATCACGATGTTTCTAGATATCAAAAATGGATTCGTAAACTATTATGAATTTTTCTTCCAACCACCCAATAAAAAGCCACTCAACACACTAGATTCATCCTTTTTTCACCCAATGAAAAGCCACTCAACACTAGATTCATCATATTTTAAATAAGTTTTTTTTGTGTCCACAATGAAGTATAATGATTATTATTGAAAATTAAATTAAATGTTTATTTGTTTAAATAATCAATTATAATCGTAAATAAAGGTGGGGCAAAATAATAATACTAAATATTTGAATGAATCTTAAGTTTCTATACCCAAAAAATCGGGTCTAGATCGGTACCAACCTAAATGGATATTTAAAATATATGAATTATAAATACATGTCCAAAAATATTAGCTATATTTACATTTAAAATAACTTAAAGATCTAAAATTACAATTATGAATTCGAATAAATTAGGTAATTTAAAGTACTTCGAATATTTTTAATATTTTCCAGTATTTTCGAGTTATTGGATATTTTTCGAGTATTTTTTGTTTGGATATATAACGGTTCTTCTCACAAATATACAGATCAAACTGAATCCAAATCAAAATATAAAAAAAGATTTAAATGTACCATAATGTCTATAACCAAACTAACATATATCCTTAAAACCATTTCGAATCTAAACGAATACTCGAACGTCCACTATTAACCGGAAATAGCAGAAAATGGTCAATGATGGGAGTTGGAAGTGGACCATGTCAGGAGGAGGAGGCCACAAAACACAACACACACACTAAAGTCGTTATCGGATGCACCGTCCCACATGTGATTGCTGGTCACAACGTGTCAGTCAGAAGAATGGTATGATCTCCTTTTCTTAGATTGTGTGCTCAACAATGGATCCCACAAGGACCGAACTAATCAATGTGTCTTATTAGTTATTACAAAGCTTGTCACGTTACTGTTTTTGGATTCGGTTAAATTATTTTTAAATACGACACGACTCACGAGAGTATGTATGCTTTTAGTAGTATAGTTTAGTGTTTGGTAGTTATTGCCAAATCCTCCTAAATATTCGTTATTTTCGGTATTTCATAAGATATAAGGGTTAACCTAAAATCTCAAACTATAGTTACTTTATGGGTTTGTAGTTTTGGCTTATAACTACAAATTTTTGTTGTATTAGAGATTAAATTTCTTAAAATTAAATTATTTTTTTCCGATTTAGAAAGCCAATCGATCAATACATATTATTAACTTAGCATTTTTAGTCGAGACCAATACTGTTAAATTTTATTGGTTTCTAACTTAAAATCAATTACCAATGAATTGACTGACTTACGTCTTTTATATACTACTAAACATCCTTTTAACTTCTGATGTGGTATATGACTCTCTTAACCATAGATCTCAGTATTTCAGACAATGATGAAGTGGACCAACTTTTGATCGGATCGAGTGGATCAAACTGAATTGTATGAATATAGACTCTGATATCATGTTAAGTTTTTTGAGCTTCCAATTCAAAATCGATTGATAATAAATAGATTAGCACATGTTCATTATATACTAATAAAGATTCTTTCGATTTTCGATGTGAAATATTTATCTTTCATTTGTCCATGCTCAAAACCGGTCATGGTAGCAACACTAACTATATTCAAATTCTCCATTCTAAAGTTTCTTTTTCATATTTTTATAAACTTTATATTATACGTGTATGGCTACCATATATGGAACTTTATATTCGGTTTGCATGCTCAAAGGCCAAAGCCAAATCTTTTTCTAAGCTTCTTTTTACCCATAACGGAAACAATCTTTTTGCATTATTGAAAATTTTTATATCGACAAAATAGTCTTGAATTAGCTATAACGATGTACTATTTATCATTCTACAACGTCAAAATACACCACATTGTTATCTACGTAATTAACTTAAAGTTAAAATTTCATTTTTCTCAAAGATAATTATATAATACACCTTTTGCTCGAAAGAGTCCTTATAGATTCGTTATTGACTTTAGAGACAACCTGCAGCCATTTTGGACTTTTTTATATGCTATTTTTTCAAAAAACCTAACTTTTTCAAATTTTTATATTTTACTGTTTTCTCAACATACATTTTATGTCCCATCAATTTTCTTTTTCGTAATGCATCACTGTTTTCTTGTAGTCTAGTACCAAACTTAAATATCACACCAACATAAAAAAATTACTCTCAATTTCTTTGTGTTCACATAATAATTGATTTTTAACCCATATAGTCGCAAATGGTTCACGGTCTACACTTTTCATATTTTTTTACATTCTAGTCACGATTTATTTATTTTTGGTAAGTCAGGATGTACAATATGTTATTTTTATAGTTTTGCAGAACAAGTGGATCGAATTTATATAAAGTGTTAACGTCATGAGACCATCTTCCTATCACTCGAGCACAAAGTTTTGTACATGTATTCATAAATCACGACAAAATTTAAGATTTTAAATAATTATGAAAAACAAACAAAATTTAAGAATTTGTCAAATCATTACGTATAATTTAGCGAATCACCTATTAGATCTACGCTAAACAAAGTCGGTTTACAAAGGTTAACACCGGTGCGACCGTCTTGGATCTCATCGTGTTCCAATAATTTAAGAGTCTGAATATTTTTAAAATTAAAGAAATTATATGTTTTATTTGTCGAAAAGGATCCAAATTTTTTTAATATGTATATATTTTTTAGTTTTATGATAAATTTTACGGTTAAAAGTTACACAAAAATATTTTTTTAAATTTTATTTACTAAAATTATTTTTAAAAATTAAATTTAAAACCAAAATTATTTTTCGTCTAGAACACTTAAAACTATTGAGCCGACCCTGACACTATAGAACAAAATTTATATAAAATTTCATTGGGAATTTAGTATTTATAACAAAGTGTATATATATATATATATTTATACTAAAGACAAAAGACGATGTGTTGCTACGTCTCTGCCTTTTTATCCATTGCCACTAGAAAATGTTTTTTTCTTGAATATTTGCAGCATTAAAATGGATTTTGTGATGATGCTCTCTCTCTTTTTCTCCTCCGTCTAGCTTCCTCTCCTTTGGGAACTACACGTCAATTTTCTCCGAGCTTACGTCATTATCCGGTCTTCACTCATCTTCATTTCATTCCTTGACGTCATCTCTCCGGTGATTATAACATCACTCCCTCTCTTTCTTTTCTCTTCTTCTTTACGTTCTTGATGCGAAGATTAATAAATTTTTCACCAGTATATATTATATATATTTATACATACATACATATATATATATATATAAATTTTCTACTTCATGAAGAATTTGATGCAACTCTACAAGATTTTTAATAAAATTTAAAAGCTATTTATTTTAAAGTTTAGGAAGCTTCAAGCAAATCTAGGGAGTTTCTTGGCAAATCTTGATTCATTTCACAAAAATAGAAAAAATTAGGCAAATAATGATTTTTTTTTCAATTTATAAATTTTATAAAATGTGTAAGATTTTAATCCTTATTTTTCCAGAAAAGTTGATTTCTATATAAATAAGTTATCTCCAGCTATGTTTTCTTAAAAGAAAAAACTCCATTTTGCTTAAAGTTAGATCAGATTCAGATCCATATGTATTTTATTTTATTTTATTTTATGTTACATTCATATTTAACAAATCCATTATAGTTTTATTCTTTTACGTTCAAGTTTGTATAAGAGTTTGTATTAATGGAATTCCAAGTCACATGAATATTCTCATACAATCTTTTTTTGTCTTTTAACTATTTTTAAATTCATTAGGTTATCTTTTATATAATTTTTTGACATTATTTTATCTCCCTCTTGCTCATTTGATTTAATACAACTATATCTTAAACTCTATAAATCTTATATTACTTAACAGATTCTAAAGATCATATCATATTTTCACATTCTTGGACACAATGGGACATTTCTCTTCTATGTTCAATGGTATAGCAAGATCCTTATCAATCAAGAAAGCAAAAAACAACAACCATGGCAAAAGTTATGCAAAGGAAGCTGCAAATGAAATGGCGAAAGAGGCGAAGAAGAAGAAGGAGTTGATTCTAAGATCCTCTGGTTACATTAATGTAGATGGATCTAATAACTTAGCTTCTGTTTTCTCTAAACGTGGTGAGAAAGGTGTTAATCAAGATTGTGCTATTGTTTGGGAGGTATGTTACTTGTTCAAAAAGTTATCTTAGTTCTGAATTACATCGATTTTTTCGCGTGATTTTTTTGTTTACTTTTAAGCTTATTGAAGTCTAAAGATGTTAAAACTTTACACAATTCTCTTTGCGTTTGCCGTTTAGCTTGTTGTTTAATGCTCCTCTGTTTCTAGGGTTATCGGTTTACATTGTTTGGAACGCAAGTAATCATTCGTTCTATTGCGATTGCGTTTAGCTTGTTGTTTAAAGCTCCTCTGTTTCTAGGGTTATCAGTTTACATTGTTTGGAACGCAAGTAACCATTCGTTCTATTGCGTTTGCGTTTAGCTTGTTCTAAAAGCTCCTCTGTTTCTAGGGTTATCAGTTTCATTGTTTGGAACGCAAGTAATCATTCGTTTTATTGCGTTTGTGTTTAGCTTGTTCTAAAAGCTCCTCTGTTTCTAGGGTTATCCATTTACATTGCTTGGAACGCAAGTAACAATTCGTTCTATAAACGCTTATGCGCGAATCTTTAATCGTAAATAGGGATTTGGGTGTCAAGAAGATATGATCTTTTGTGGGATATTCGACGGACATGGTCCTTGGGGCCACTTTGTAGCTAAACAAGTTCGAAACTCAATGCCTGTGTCCTTGCTCTGTAACTGGCAAGAGACTCTATCTCAAACCTCATCCGAAAAAGACCTCGACGAAGCCGATGAGAAGCTACATCGGTTCGCCATATGGAAATATTCATACCTCAAAACATGTGAAGCTATTGATCAAGAGCTTGAACATCATCGAAAAATCAATTCTTTCAATAGCGGTACAACCGCTTTAACCGTTGTGAGACAGGTAAAGAGAAGCCTCAAGAGTCAAGATTATTTCTTATGTATAGCAAAGTTGCTTCTTAAATGGTTTGATCTTGCTTCAGGGTGAAGTTATTTATATAGCAAATGTCGGCGATTCGCGTGCCGTATTGGCCACGGTTTCAGATGAAGGAAGCCTAATCGCCGTTCAGCTCACTGTCGATTTCAAACCGAATCTACCTCGTTAGTTCCATAACCGTTTTATGAATATTAACACATTGTGTAATCTCAGTTCAATTTTGAATCTTTTATCGTTTCATGTTGAAACAGAGGAGGAAGAGCGGATAGTTGGATGCAACGGGCGAGTATTTTGCCTCCACGATGAACCAGGAGTTCACCGTGTGTGGCAACCGGAAGAGGAATATCCGGGGCTCGCAATGTCGAGAGCCTTTGGAGACTATTGTATCAAGGACTACGGATTGGTCTCAGTGCCTGAAGTCACTCAAAGACATATCTCTACTAAAGACCAGTTTGTAATCTTAGCCACTGATGGGGTAAAAACACATTTGAATAAGCTCAAAAAAACACAAATTTTCGTTTGTTAATATCATTTACTTTGTAGGTATGGGATGTGATATCGAATCAAGAAGCCATAGACATTGTTTCATCAGCCGTAGAGTGGCCAAAGGCAGCCAAACGACTGGTGGAGCAAGCGGTTAAAGCTTGGAATAGGAAGAGACGCGGAATAGCCATGGATGATATCTCCGCCGTTTGCCTTTTCTTCCATTCTTCAACGACTTTGTAATCATTTATGTAAATAAACCGGCGAATAAAACGCATTGTTACTTAGAATTTTATGCTTTGATAGCATCTTTGATGTGTCTTCTTGAACATATATCAACCGGCAAAGCCATAAAATATGTTTGGATTTAGTCGCCATTGCGAGAAGCAATGGCCAAAACCGCGGCTAGAAACGGGCACAAAGAGATTGTGAAAGAGCTAATTGCAAAAGAAAGTTGGAATGGTTACAAGAGAGTCGATAAGAAAGGTCAAAACCGCGCTCTTCATACTTGTTTGTATATAACATTCATCGTTTTCGTTTGAGGCTTACCTTGTTTATCGGTTATTAGGATTTCAAATCATGATCTTGATTTCACTCTCGAAAGTGCAACGTATAAAACACTAGTCAGGTAAAAACATATCAAGCAGTATGAACCAAAATGATTTTATATATGCAATCAAAATGAATCAAGTAAGATGTATTGTACATCTTGTAACACATAAATATTCACAAAAAGGTTCATACTATACACAAGAACACCTTTGCAAACCTAAGCAATTAAAGGTCATTCCCTCTTTCTGTATAAACTAAAATCTCTATGTATATAGTTCCTCTGTTTAACCTAATCCGGTTAAGGAGAAGCGGACGTAGGAGTAATATAGCGGTCAGTGGAAGACTTGAGGAGCAGTGTAGAATTCGGACTCGTTGAAAACCGGTCTAAGATCTTCTTGATCACACATAAACTGTAAAGGAAAGCTCACAAGGTGTCCTCTTGTCTCTTTTAGCCTTTCCCACGAGTCGTTGCCGCATGGTGTTAGCCTTTCCGGTGCAATGCCAAGGTCGATTGTCGTGTGACCCAACTTATCTTTCAAAAGAGATGTGTTGAGTCTTAATGCATTTCTGTGTGTTTAGGATCATGATCAAAGAGAAGTAATAGATCATTCATCGCGTAAGCATGTGTTAATGACCCTAGAAATGTATTGAAATGGAAAGAAGTACGAACCTTGAGCGTATATGTTCATTAGGGATGCAAGAGAAGACTTTGTCGTAGATGTCGGTGTTCATCTTAGCCGTGGCCATCCATAAGTCCTTGTATGTTGCATCGTTGATTGGATCTTCGATCTTTTTCATCTAAACACCGTAATAAGTTAGCATATTAGAAACTGCCGCGGCACTAGCAATGGTGTTTAGGCAGTTAAGTAAAATTTACCTCTCCAGCGTGAAGGCCAAGATGCTCTGACCATAACGAACATCGGAGACTATAAGAGAATTTTCCTGCCATCCACTTCACTCCGTTCATCGAAGATTCCACAAATTCTTTATCTTCAATCACTACTCCGATCTGAAACACAAATGAATACAAAACTTAATTTTTCAGCTCCTATAAAGAATCAAATGGAGTTGTTAGAGTACCTCGGAGTCTCGTGAGCCTAGTAAGCTACGGTCGTTAATATTAGAGGATCCTATCACCGCAATGCGGTCATCAACAATCATTAGCTTGCTATGCACATAAATTTGGCTAGTGGCGATTGGACCATCCTTGAACAGCCGTCCATACGATCTCAGACCGTAGAAGGAGATGTAATCTTGCGTCTTGGGACCGAGCAGAGCGTTAAGGTTGTCAAGAATTGAAGTTCGTTCTCTAGAGATTGTACGGTATTGCCAATGCATCAATGCTCGAACCGTGGCTGCTCCAAAGTCATCGAGACCTCCCTGTTTATGCCAACAAAATGAATGGCATTTACAGTCTTAATCTGTTAACAATTTGTGACTGCGATTAGAAGAAGCCGATAGTACCTGAAATCCAGGGAGGAGAGGTATAACAATCACAACGCGGAAGCATTTGTTCTCTTCATGAGCCTTTAGAATGCGTCTGTATAGTGCTTCAAGAACGCGGTTTAAAATTGTATCATCTTTATCTAGCCCGGAGATGAAGAATTGATTCTGGTCAACCGGACGATGAAGAGATTAGCATATAGGATGAGTCCAAGATCAAGAGATTTTATATGAAAATGTTTGAATGATAAGATTATACCTCAATGTAGATAAAATGTTCAGCGTTTTCGATAAGCGAACAATAAGCTCGATGAATGCTATCTTCGGGCTGGCTTGTCCCGGCTGACCATTGGCTAACACTTCTGATGATCTGACATTGACAATCACTTCGCTTTCCTATTTGCCACCACCACTCATTCACAGCCTCATCTCGATCGCTTTCCTCTGAAGTTTCCCCTGGAAACTCATCTTGAGAGTCGGATCGATCAAGAACTTGCCTTGAACCACCGTCTAACTTCAGATCTCCTCTGCTCGTATAATTTGTGTCGGTTCCTTGCGGGAGAAGTAAAGGAATGTCTTGGGGCGGCGAGGCAGATGAGAATGAATCTTGTCTGGAAAGAACAACGGGTTTTTCAGGGTCTCCATCGGGTTTAGCCACCGTGTTTATATCGATCTCTCTAGTTCCCAAGTAGTGAGGGAGAACCATATGATGGTGAGGCATCAGCAACGGAATCGCTTGTTCATTAGCTGCCTTGTTTCTCTAGATTAACAAAGACTAAACTGTATCAAAACCGGACAAAGACCAAACATAAACGCTATAAAAACCGCGACCTCGTCATTACCTTAGAGTGGTTCCACCGCTGGACGAAATGTCGAGCTACATCACGACAAGGCGGTCCCCATAGAGCGCATTGGACATCATGCCACGGCATTCTCGGGTATTTTCTTCGGTCTAGCTCGTCTTTCATCGTTTCTTCCCATGAATTCGGTTCAGATTCTCTGAAAATAGTTACACCAATTTTGTGAGAAAGACGAATCTTTAGAATAAAGAAAGATTCAAGAACTTACCTAGGATTGTAATAATCCTTTCCTGGCCATATATAAGGAGGATAATCTCCGATCTTGTGTTCCCCTGTATCGTAGCGGCCAAAACACAAATCTAACCCTCCAATGAAGCAAACTTGGTAATCTACAATCACTATCTTCTCATGGTGTGACCTTGCAAAGCCAAAGAATACAACTTTAGTTATCGCTATAAGTTCTTAAGCAAAACGGGTTTCGGTTAATAATGTACCATAGGTAAATGCCGGTGGAGAGATGGTCTGGATAACGAAGAACTTTAACGTTCTTGTGAATGTTTTGAAGCCGTTTCTTGCTGTACATACTGTTGATTTTCAGCGCGATTTGAACTTCCTTATACAAAAGAATATAAATCTGCAACACATTTTAAAGCTTTTAGTGCAATGCGTTTATAACCGAGAATTGTGATCTTAGTACGCATACCTTGACGCCTTGTTTTGCTTTTGTCTCTAGCAATGCATCGAGCCTCAAAGACGGATGATCTTGAAAGGGGCGTTTGAGATATAGTTCCGGACATAACCACCAACCAGTCATGAATATCTACAGTTGATTTGTGGATTTAAAACTTCGTATAGATTATACGATTCTAAGTTACAAGTTGAAAGGCAAAGAGAGGTAACCTCTGATGTAGCATTTTGGATCGCAAACGCAATCGCTTCAAACGCTGTGTGACCGTCGACGAACCACTGAGCTTGGCTTCCATCTGATGTCAAGCCTCTAGGTGGAGCAAACGAACGAAACCGATGTGGACTATACCAACCAGCTTCTTCCACGGCCTTAACCCACTCTTTAACTTTCCCACAGCTCGTAGTTCGTAGCCTCATGGTTTGGTCTCCGCTTGTCACCTTAAAACCATAGCGCAGCGGATTGCGTTCCTTCACTTGTTCAGCAAAATGTGGCTTCTCAGAAGATTCCTTTGCTTCCTGGAACCACGATGAGTCGAACACCATTATATCTAGAAGCTTTCCACTGAACGGATCTTCAAGTAAAGCCAAGAATCCCGGTTTCAGAACCGCCCAAACCTGAAAACATCCAAGAAGCAGAAATCACTCATCCGAACAAGATAAAGTCCGAAACTTTACACAGACCCTTTAGTCCAAACCTTTGTCCAGTTAGTCCCGAAGCAGCCAAAACAATGCGAAGGAAGACAGCAGCCACCATCAGATCCAGAGGCTTTCCTCAGGTGCTTCACAGTGACATACCCTTCTTTCATCTTCGAACCATACTCTCTAGAAAACGAGAGTCTAGATACTTCAAGGAACTTGCAAACCTGTAAATACGTTTCAAACGTGACGCAAGAAACAAGAAAAGACGGTGATCGGAAGCGAAAAAGTAACTCAAACCTCTTTAGAGTTCACAATATCCAAGTTCCCTAAGAAGAGATTCAAGTAGCCTTGCATTGCAATTCTCCCACGGTCTACAACCGTCTCTGACCGACCTATCGATGGACGAATGATCGACAACGCTGCACGGGAAGGAACATTCCTACACCAACATAGAAACATCTAAACTCTTAAGAAACTTACACAACACATTCTCCATTAACCAAACCTTTTAAAAAATCACCTGTTCTTGATATTATCTTCAGTATAATGCAAAGGAAGAGCACCATCATCGGGTTCTTCATCATCTTCCACAACTGATGTTTGCATATCAAAGATCCCTAAACTATGTAGCCACTCTCTAACCTATCCAAAAAAAACCGAAAATTTTCGAATTCAATTACCTCTTTCTCTGTTTTAACAAATCTACAAAACCGAAAAAATTCTTACTTGTTCTTGCTTCTCATGGAGTTCTTCAATGATTAAACGTTTCTTCAAAGCAAAATGTAAGTATAGAACTTGAGAAGCTTTCTTCTTTAATGTCCATTTGAACTAAAACAGAACAAAACAGAGCAAAACAGAGCAAAACAGAGGAAACTAATTACTATAATCCAATTTAAGCATTTTAAAATCAAATCTTAATTACAATTTAACAAAGTAAATTAAAATTAAAACTCGACATTGTATAATTCATTATACATACCTGTTTATACTGAAGCTCTAAAGTGTAAGAAAGAAGCAAAGGGCTAAAGTCGGTGGTGTCTGGTGGCGAAACAGAGACGATCTCCGCCGTCGGAAGCTCATCGAATATCTGACTTCCTCCTCCTCCTCCGCCGCCGCCGCCGTAAGAATACGTCGCATCAGCTCCGGAAGTTTTGGTTTTTCTGAAAACGCCATCGGACTTAGCTCCGTTAGGAACTAACAGTGTCTCCGTCGACATCGGTTAAAAATTCTCCCTCGCCGCCGCCGTCGTCGTCGAAAGTCGCCGTCTTTTTTACAACGATTGCATGTTGTGAAGAAATCGAGATTCTTGATGATCACTATATATATTGTTGTTATGATTATCAACTTATACATATAAAGTTATATATATGTAATTATATAATACAATTATGGTTTAATTAAATCTGTTTGGCTAATAGTAGAATCAACGGTTCCGTCACGAATGTAACTTAATGCGTCTTAGGATGGCGACACGTGTGGTTATTTCCACGTGTATGGTGGAGATTGAGGGTATATGCTTATTCCCGTCTATTTTTGCCGTGTATATGCAACGTTTCCAAGTTGGACAAGAGCTCAAGGTTTCGTTTCATTGTCTCGGACAAACGATGTAATGACGATTTTACCCTTAATAACCAAAAGAATTCAGAATAGAATAGTGAATTAAATATTCTTGAAAATAATGTAAAATTTTTTAAAAATATATTTGTATTAGTTAATCATAAATTAAAATTAAAAAACTAGAATTTTGTTTCCACTATTAAATACCAAAATTCACAATATGTTACATCCAAATTTAAAGAGTAAAAAAATGGTTAAACTCGATTTCGATGGAAACTTGTTAGTCCAGTGGTTGACTAAAAAATTCATTAATACTTTTACACAGGAGGTATGAAGATTAACGGAAGCATGCTTATATTAAATTTTCACCGTGGTGTAAACAAAATTGTTCGTCTTGGTGATGAGATTCAACATATGGAACGAGAATATTTGTCCGGTGAAAAATTATCTTTCTAGTTGTTCTATATAATTTGTAATAAAAATAATAATTCAGACGATAAAAAAAAACTCGATATCCGGTTATGTTGATTTGGTATTGAGGGACAATTTGGTCTTTTGATGATACAAGAGTTGTGTTTGGTGTGGGAAGTATATGCCATGCAAGCATCAAACAACAAGAATATACCTATTTTTTGTGCTTTACCAAATCAGAATATTCCAAAAATTACACACTTATCTAATCATTTCTTTTTTAATATCAACACTTGTTTAATTCATATAACTAATGATTAGACCAAAAAATGATTCCTCTGCCTCCACTTAATTAATTAATAATCACCAAACAAAATACTATATGAATTCGAATTTTCTTTTATGTGATTCTTGACTATCTAAAGCTATTATTTAATCCTTACACTTAAAGTACAAACCATTGTTTAATTATAGCGTATACGCATCAACATAATTATCAAAAAACTAATCTCTCTTACACAACGTATATACTACATTTTGAACGAATAACATGAATAATAAAATTTATATTTTTCTCCTAAAAATTATTGTTCACAATAAGCAATCAAAATTAGCATTTATATATGCTACATTATCAATCAAAATTAGCATTTATAAATTACTTTTCTTCCTTCATGTTTTCTATAAAGGCTAAAATTGCAAAAATTAGAGGTCCAACATTTAATTGGGCTAATAATTCACAAATT
This sequence comes from Anastatica hierochuntica, assembly GCA_900406275.1. NCBI lineage: Eukaryota > Viridiplantae > Streptophyta > Magnoliopsida > Brassicales > Brassicaceae > Anastatica > Anastatica hierochuntica. The sequence goes on along the minus strand of OVAN01000290.1, from coordinate 6,737 downwards.
GGGCCTTGTAAAAATATGAAATGTAAAACCAAAAACACCAAAGAAACCGGTTTAGACAAAACCGGAACTCCATTTTCTACAAAGGCAGTGAACTTTAGCAAGTGAAGCCATATAATCATCAGACCTGAAATAAAATCATGTGACTAAGAAACTGAATCATCAAATCTCTTCATCTTTTGATTGCTAAGTATGCTATATGGATTCAAACCTTTGTCCATATGGAGATTCACAAGCCGCGGTTATATGAAACTTTGCGTTTTCTGATTTACCCTACAACGAAAACCAATCAAATCGATGCCACAGAACATAGTGTGCGGAAAAAATCAAGATCAAGAACATACCTCAGCTTCATAATAGAGCCCTGCGTACAACGAAGCATAGAAGTATTCGCTTGCTTGACCGTTAGAGAAGTCATTAACTAACTGCTAAATTTCAAATTTCCGGATATGAAGACAGTTTGGTGAAAGAAATCATTAAGTCATCAACTAACAAGAAACTTGTTATAAACCTTTTCTGGATCACCGCCGTTCTTGAATAGATTATAAGCTTCACGCATCACAGGTCGAGAATCTCTACCAACCTACTAAAAGCATTTCTTTAAAATCTCATAATGTTACTAATCAGATAATCATATGCTTTTAGGATAAAGAGAAAACAAACCTCGAGAAACTGTTTTCGTGCAATGTCAACACCGTGAAGCTGAGCTTCACAGAGAAAACACCAAATCGATTCCTCTGTATCATTCGGGTTCTGAGCAACATCTAGCCTGAACTGTTCTGCACCTTCTTCAAACCTATTCGTATAACCAAAAACATTACTTCATACAATACATAGAGACCGAATTTCACAAAATCCAAAGCTATGGTCGCGAGAAACTACCTATCGAGATAGTAAAGAGAAAGCCCACGTTGCCAAAGATCTGTGATCAAAGCAAATGTCAATGTTTCAATGAATCAAAAAGACTAAACATTTCAAAGATCAAAGCTTTACAGAGCAATCAAAACGTACATGCCTTTTGTCTAGAGTCCAATTCAATAGCTTTATCAAACTCTTTCACTGATCCAGAAACATCACCCTTTCAACAAATACGAAGTTTCGGATTTAGAATATGAAATAGAGAAAATGAGATTCTTTTGTGTTGTCGGATAAAAATTTTCCGATTTTCACCTGTCTGAAGAGTTGCATTCCGCGGCGAACCGCGGCGATGGCATCACGGCGGTTTTCGTTTCCGCCGCCGGTTATGGCGTCCCAAATGGAGGAAACTGAAGGAAGGAAGAGTCTGCGAGAGAGTGCGTGAGGTGGGTGGCGGGAAAATTGGGGGTTTAGGGTTTTAAACGGCGATGTCGGCATGAACCGCCGTGAAATCGTCGGAGATGGATAAATGATCGGATTCACGATCTGGGTTAGTGCCATTGATGACGAAAGGTGGCGACTTTATCCAAATCACCGCGAGGATTACAATTTCTTAAGTGATTTCTCACTTCACCGGTGAGATTGAGAAGATAAGATGACAAACGAGAGGGAAGAGACGCAGCAGTACAAACCGGAAAATGCCGGTTTAGTTATGGGCTTTGATAAACCAATCGGTTATCAAAATGTGGAGGTGGGTTTTCTTCACTTACAAGGAAGGTTTTAAAATTCGGACGGCATATCGAAGGGAACAAGGTTCTAAAACTTGCTAGACACTAATCGGGTGATAAAATTGGGTTTAGTGCGTAGAAAAATCGAAAATTAAATGGAGATTAGTCAAGACTAGTTTTTGAATTATTTTTATTTTTTAATTTAATTTGATTTTTATAAATAAATAATAAACCTATAATTTGACTTTTAGAATTTTTTTGACTTGTTTTTTAGACTAAAATAACTTATTTCTACCATTTTAGTGATTATAATATATTTTTATTTGATTTTATCGGCCAATTTTAGTTAAAAGTCTAGTCCAATAAGTTAAATAGTATAATGTTTGAAAAAATCGGATCGAGAAGAAAACTAATTGGATGATCACCACCTAGCAGATACACAAATGAATAATCGGTCTAGACGGAAATTTTTAGAACAAGCGAATATTTCTTCAATTTCTAAATCATAGTTGACAAGAAACTAAAGGCATCATTATTTGTGGGACTTAGTCCCGTCCCTTGTATTTTTTTATATTAAAAAAAAAGAAAAAAATAACAAAAGAGGAAGGGACTTAGTCCCGTCCCTTCCTCTTTTGTTGTTGTTTTTTTTTGGATCAGAACAAATTCATTTTCAGATCAGTTTCGGTTCCGTTTCAGTTCCGATTTTTTTTTCTCGGTTTTTGGATCCGTTACGGTTGTTTCCACCATTTTATCGGTTTAAGTGGGATTGCATCTGGTTTTTCAAATAAACCGGATGAAATTAGAAACTAACCGTACCGGTCAAAGTCGAGAGCTAGTGGAAAAGTTGGGTTTGGTCACTAGAAGCAGAATCTAAAAGAGAGCTTAAGCCAAATGAAGAAAGAATCACTTTGGCTTGAGAAAAGAGTAACAAAAGAAAGGTAAAAGATTAAACTTTGAATTTGTTCCTACAATTCCAAAAGAGGCAAAGAACATTTCTTCACCAACAATCAATACCTAAACCTCTCAAAAGATTTTTTCCCTCTCTATATATATGGCTTCACTCTTTCTTCTCTTCTTTTTCTTTAACCCTAAACCAAAACCGGTTTATCACAAAAATGGGTATTAACCGGTTTCTCACCGCTCTTCTCTTAGTTATGCTTATGTCCATTCACACTTTTTCGTCTGAAACAACAATCTTTAAGCCATTCAAAGAAGAAAACTTTGGTTCACTTGTCGCGAAAGCGTGCCAATTTATCGATGCTCATGAGTCATGCGTCTTGAACATCAGGACGCACATTGAGCAATCAGGTCGCGGGTTCAATCCACACTCAGTTTTGACGGCTGCGGTAAAGGAAGCACACGACAAAGCCAAGTTAGCAATGGAAGGGATACCAACGGTCACAACGTTGTCTATCCGCTCCCGCGAGCAAGTAGCCATAGAGGACTGCAAAGAGCTTGTTGGCTTCTCGGTGACGGAGTTAGCATGGTCGATGCTAGAGATGAACAAACTCCACGGAGGAGGAGGAATAGATGATCATGACGCTGCTGCAGCCGGAGGTAATTATTCTGATGAGAGTCTAATATAATTCTTCCTAAACACGTTTCATGTTCTTGCTCTCATCAAATTTAACAGGTAACCTAAAGACATGGCTAAGCGCGGCAATGAGTAACCAAGATACGTGTCTAGAAGGTTTTGAAGGAACAGAAAGAAAGTACGAGGAACAAATCAAAGGAAGCTTAAAACAAGTAACTCAACTCGTGAGCAATGTTTTAGATATGTACACACAACTCAATGCCTTGCCTTTCAAGCCATCAAGAAACGAGAGCAACAACAAAACCCCCGAGTGGCTCACAGAGCCCAACGAAAGCCTCATGATGCGGCTTGATCCCAAAACAATGCATCCAAACACGGTCGTATCGCTAGATGGAAAAGGGAAGTATCGAACCATTAATGAAGCCATTAACGAAGCTCCTAATCATAGCTCAAAACGATATGTTATATACATTAAGAAAGGTGTGTATAAAGAGAACATTGATCTGAAGAAGAAGAAGACGAACATTATGCTTGTCGGCGACGGTATTGGACAGACGATTATTACCGGTGATCGGAATTTTTTACAGGGTCTTACCACTTTCAGAACAGCAACCGTTGGTTAGTATTAACATTACTTAATCATATTAGTAGTTAATTAATTGATTGATTCATTAAACTTTTTGTACTTTTCTCTCTTTTAGGTTTTTGTCAAATCTTGTTTATATTAATGTGTGTGAAAATCATAAAAGTATATATGCTTTCTGCAATCCGCAGGCTTTCTAGGTTTACAATTTTTCTTTATAATTGATCCCTTTCTTGTGCTACAAGTAACTACAAATTCAGTATCTAATCAATTAGTTTTAGTTAAAAAATTTGATTAACCTTTTGGTTCTTTTCTCTCTTTTTTGGTTTTGGTCAAATTTTGTTTGTTACTATGCTTATATATATGTTTTCTTTTAATTAATTAATTTCTTGTGTTACAAGTAACTCGCTATGTGTTTGTTGGACTAACCCTAATTTTTGGTTTGATTATCAGCTGTATCCGGAAGAGGATTCATAGCAAGAGACATAACATTCCAAAACACGGCAGGACCACACAACCGTCAAGCTGTCGCGTTAAGAGTCGACTCTGACCAATCCGCCTTCTATCGATGCAGTATGGAAGGGTACCAAGACACGCTATACGCCCATTCTCTTCGACAATTCTATAGAGAATGCGATATCTACGGTACAATAGATTTCATATTCGGAAACGGCGCCGCGGTTTTACAAAACTGTAAAATCTATACCCGGGTGCCGTTACCGCTCCAGAAGGTAACCATAACCGCGCAAGGGCGAAAAAGCCCTAACCAAAACACAGGGTTTGTAATCATGAATAGTTACGTGTTGGCCACGCAACCTACTTATCTTGGCCGGCCTTGGAAGCTTTACTCAAGAACGGTTTATATGAACACTTACATGAGCCAATTGGTTCAGCCAAGAGGATGGCTTGAGTGGTTTGGTAACTTTGCTTTGGATACTTTGTGGTATGGTGAATACAATAATGTCGGGCCGGGTTGGCGGGTTTCGAGTCGGGTTAAATGGCCCGGTTATCATGTTATGGACAAAAAGACTGCAATGTCCTTCACCGTTGGATCTTTTATCGATGGCCGGAGATGGCTTCCGGCTACAGGTGTTACGTTCACCGATGGGCTAGCTAATTAATAGAGTTAAAGTTTTAGTAACGTTTTAGAATTGTGTTATTTGTTTTCATTTATATTTGCTTGTCATATGTAATAATCTTCTGATTTGATCAGAAAAACATGATATATTCTATGAGTTTGTGTTAATTTCAAGTATGTGTATGATTAGGCATTTGATGTGAATATTGTGAAACGTTGATTGTAAATGTGATTTAAATCTCTATGTATTAGTAAAGAGCCACTATTCGGATATTCGAGTCAAGGTTGAGGTTTGTAGGGTGTAGACCGCGGAACTCCGTAGTACGGTTTTCTAATGGGCTTAGAACCTAAAAGTTAATACGTTTAGGAAGTCAGTTTCTGAAGTCACAAATATCAGTGTAAAAGGCTTAGTAATTGTCCGCTAGCATTATTAATTAAAAAACCCTAAACGGATACTTACATAAATCTTTTGTTTTCTCTCTACGATTTTTCTAAGTTTTCTTCTAGGTTTTTTTGGTTCACCTTTGTTGTCTCCATTTTCTAAGTTTTCACCCTAAGAGGTTTGGAATCTTTGTTGTCTCTGTTTCTCTAGATAATAGAGATTTTATAGCGTTTTGTCCATTTATTTAGGCCGTATATGAAGTTTTAATAAATTAATTGTTAAAAAATAGATACGATTCCTTTGTCCTATGAAAGAAAATTTAGCATACATTAATATAAATTTAGAATGTGGTTAGAAAATTTTAAATGACACTAAACTTTAGTATATATAGCATTTACTAAAAAACTCTATTTTCGTAGGGGTTAACCAACCGATTTTGAGAAAAATTCAAAAAAATGACAATCTTATTTTAATGCATAGTTGCATCATTCATTGACATAGGATGATTGTTAAAGGGGTTTGAAACATTTTTTGTCTCCATTTTTTTAGATAATAAAGATTTTATATAGATTGTTAGTCCACTTATTTAGGCCGTATATGAAGTTTTAATAAATTAATTGACAAAAAATAGAAACAATGCCCATGTACCATGAAAGAAAGTTTAGCATATATTAATATAAATGTAGAATGTGGTTAGAAATTTTTAAACAAAACTAAAGAGTATAAACTTCAATATATAGAGCATTTACTAAAAAAACTATCTATTTTCGTAGGGGTTAACCCACCGATTTTGAGAAAAATTCAAAAAATATTATAATCTTGTTTTAATTCATAGTTGCATCATTCGCTGACATAGGATGGTGGTCAAAGAGTTTTGGAACCTTTGTTGTCTCCGTTTCTCTAGATAATAGAGATTTTATAGCGGTTAGTCAACTTATTTAGACCGTATACGAAGTTCTAATAAATTAATTGTTAAAAAAATTAGAAACGATGCCCATGTACCATGAAATAAAGTTTAGCATACATTAATATCAATGTTTTGAAACCCGGACCGACCCGGGCGGTCGGACCGGTTGACCCGGAACCCGGTCACTAATACGGTTCGGGTTTTATGCTTAAACCCGCTCAATATCAACCCGGAAAAATCCAAAAAACCCGCCAAATACCCGCGACCCGGCTTTGACCCGGTGACCCGCCCGCCCGGTTAATGAAAAAAAAATTAGCTTCTTTTTATTAAATTCTTTTTAATTACACTATTTAGATGATTTTTTATAATAATCAAAATTTGCAACTAATAATCTATTTTCTTATTAATGGATGGTTTAAAAAAATAACTTGTTTAAGAAATTGGACATTTTATATTTTCTATAGATTTTTTTCATTTAATGATAATAAAATCGTAGATTTCAAGTGATAATTTTGAAATAATTAAATTTGATAAATTACGTTGGTTTATTTGTTTGGTAAATTGTGTTTACAAAAAAATTCAAATTTTTCTTAATGCATGTAAACACTAAAAATTCTATTACTTTGCTTATTTTTCATATTATCTAAGCTATTGTAAATAACATTCATGTTTA
>OVAN01000289.1:0-67991 GCA_900406275.1 Anastatica hierochuntica | reverse complement strand
TTTTAACGATTAATTTATAAAATCTTCATATACGGCCTAAATAAGTGGACTTACCGCTATAAATCTCTATTATCTAAAGAAACATAGACAACAAATGTTCCAAAACTCTTTGACCATCATCCTATACAAGTGAAAGATGCAACTATGCGTTAAAACAAGATTGTCATTTTTATGAATTTTTTTCAAAATCGGTGAGTTAACACCTACGAAAATATAGAGTTTTTTGGTAAATGCTCTATATACTGAAGTTTATACTCTTTTGTGTTGTTTAAAAATTTCTAACCATATTCTATATTTATATTAATCTATGCTAAACTTTCATTCATGGTAAATGGGTATCAATTCTATCTTTTTAACAATTAATTTATTAAAACTGCATATACGGCCTAAATAAGTGGACTAACCGCTATAAAATCTCTATTATCTAAAGAAAGAGAGACAACAAAGGTTCCAAACCTCTTTGATCATCATCCTATGTAAGTGAACGATGTAACTATGCATTAAAACAAGATTGTCATTTTTTTGAATTTTTTTCAAAATCAGTGAGTTAACACCTACGAAAATATAGAGTTTTTTGGTCAATGCTCTATATACCGAAGTTTATACTCTTTAGTGTTGTGTAAAACTTTCTAACCACACTCTACATTTATATTAACCTATACTAAACTTTCTTTCATGGTAAATGGGTATCAATTCTATTTTTTTAACAATTAATTTATTAAAATTGCATATACGGCCTAAATAAATGGACTAACCGCTATAAAAATCTCTATTATCTAAAGAAATAGAGACAACAAAGGTTCCAAACCTCTTTGACCATCATCCTATGTTAGTGAACGATGCAACTATGCATTAAAACAAGATTTTCATTTTTTTGAATTTTTCTCAAAATCAGGTAGTTAACCCCTACGAAAATAGAGTTTTTCGATAAATGCTCTATATACTGAAGTTTATACTCTTTAGTGTTGTTTAAAAATTTCTAACCACATTCTACATTTATATTAATCTATGCTAAACTTTCTTTCATGGTAAATGGGTATCAATACTATTCTTTTAACAATTAATTTATTAAAACTGCATATACGACCTAAATAAGTGGACTAACCGCTATAAAATCTCTATTATCTAAAGAAACAGAAACAACAAAGGTTCTAAACCTCTTTGACCATCATCATATGTAAGTGAACGATGCAACTATGCATTAAAACTATATTATCATTTTTTCAATTTTTCTCAAAATCAGTGAGTTAACACCTACGAAAATATAGAGCTTTTTGGTAAATGCTCTATATACCTAAGTATATACTCTTTAGTGTTACTTAAAATTTTCTAATCACATTCTACATTTATATTAATCTATGCTAAGCTTTATTTCATTGTAAATGGGCATCGTTTCTATTTTTTTAAAAATTAATTTATTAAAACTTCATATACGGCCTAAATAAGTGGACTAACCGCTATAAAGTCTCTATTATCTAAAGAAATAGAGACAACAAAGGTTCCAAACATCTTTGACCATCATCTTATGCAAGTGAACGATGCAACTATGCATTAAAAAAATATTGTCATTTTTTTGAATTTTTTTCAAAATCAATGATTTAACACCTACGAAAATATAGAGTTGTTGGTAAATGGTCTATATACTGAAGTTTATACTCTTTAGTGTTGTTTAAAAATTTCTAACCACATTCTACATTTATATTAATCTATTCTAAACTTTTTTTCATTGTAAATGGGCATCGTTTATATTTTTTTAACAGTTAATTTATTAAAACTTCATATACGGCCTAAATAAGTGGACTAACCGCTATAAAATCTCTATTATCTAAAGAAACAGAGGCAAAAAAGATTTCAAACCTCTTTGACCATCATCCTATGTAAGTGAACGATGCAGCTATGCATTAAAACAAGATTGTATTTTTTTATTTTTTCAAAATCAATGGGTTAACACCTACGGAAATATATACTGAAGTGTATACTTTTTAGTGTTGTTTAAAAATTTCTAGCCTCATTATACATTTATATTAATCTATGCTAAACATATTTTCATGGTAAACGCGCATTGTTTCTATTTTTTAACAACTAATTTATTAAAATTTCATAGACACCCTAAATAAGTGGACTAACCGCTAAAAAGTCTCTATTATCTAAAGAAACAGAGACAACAAAGGTTACAAACCTCTTTGACCATCATCATATGTAAGTGAACGATGAAACTATGCATTAAAACAAGATTATCATATTTTTTGAATTTTTCTCAAAATCAGTGGTAAAACAAGATTATCATATAGAGTTTTTGGTAAATGTTCTATATATTGAAGTTTATACTCTTTAGTGTTTTTTAAAAATTTTCTAACCACATTCTATATTAATAATTTAATATTAATGTATGATAAACTTTCTTTCATGGTACATGGGCATCATATTTATTTTTTTAACAATTAATTCATTAAACTTCATATACGGCTTTAATAAGTGGACTAAACGCTATAAAATCTCTATTATCTAGCGAAACGGAGACAACAAAGATTCCGAACCTCTGTGACAATCACACTATGTCAGTGAATGATGCAAATATGCATTAAAACAAGATTTTCAAATTTTTTGAATTTTTCTCAAAATCGGTGGGTTAACCCCTACGAGAATATAGAGTTTTTTTTGGTAAATGCTCTATATACCGAAGTTTATACTCTTTAGTGTTGTTTAAAATTTTTTAACCTCATTCTACAATTATATTAATGTATGCTAAACTTTTTTTCATGGTACATGAGCATCGTATCTATTTTTTTATCAATTAATTCATTAAAATTCATATACGAATTAAATAAGTGGACTAAACGCTATAAAATCTCTATTATCTAGTGAAACAGAGACAACAAAGGTTCCAGACCTCTTTGACTATCATCCTATGTCAGTGAATGATGCAACAATGCATTAAAACAAGATTGTCAAATTTTTTGAATTTCTTCTCAAAATCGGTGGGTTAACACCTACGAAAATATAGAGTTTTTTGGTAAATTCTCTATATACTGAAGTTTATACTTTTTAGTGTTGTTTAAAAATTTCTAACCATATTCTATATTTATATTAATGTATGCTAAACTTTTTTTCCTGGTACATGGGCTTGTTTCTATTTTTCTATCAATGGATTTATTAAAACTTCTTATAAGACCTAAATAAATAGATTAACCGCTATAAATATCTATTATCTAGAGAAACAGAGACAACAAAGGTTCTAAACCTCTTTGACAATCATCCTATGTCAGTGAATGATGCAACTATGCATTAAAACAAAATTGTCAAATTTTTTTAATTTTTCTCAAAATCAGTGGGTTAACCCCTACGAAAATTTAGAGTTTTTTTGTAAATGCTCTATATACTGAAGTTTATATTCTTTAGTGTTGTTTAAAAATTTCTAACCACATTCTACATTTGTATTAATGTATGCTAAACTTTATTTCATGGTACATGGTCATCGTATATATTTTTTTAACAATTAATTCATTAAACTTCATATACGGCTTAATTAAGTGGACTTACCGCTATAAAATATCTATTATCTAGAGAAACAGAAACAACAAAGATTCCAAACCTCTTTGACCATCATCCTATGTCAGTGAATGATGCACCTATGCATTAAAACAAGATTGTCAAATTTTTTAAATTTTTCTCAAAATCGGTGGGTTAACCCCTACGAAAATATAAAGTTTTTTGGTGTTTATACTCTTTAGTGTTGTTAAAAAAATTCTAAAATATCAGATAAAGATTATGTTATATTTTATCTTTATTTTTTAAGATTTTTAATGGTCTTGAATTTAGATTTATATTAGTTAGAATTTATTTGTAAATCATATTCTTAATATGATTATATTATTTAGTTGAATATAAATATGATAATGAACGTCAACAAATAATAACACAACTTAACACAATTTATCGAATGTGCAAATTATATATAGACTTGAATTTGCAGATTTAAACAAAAAAATGGAAGAAAACTGATTGATTATGAACACAAAAATTGGTAACAGTAATTTTATCAAAAAGAAAAAGATAACACTACAAAATGATAGAATCATGCATGCCAAATAAAAATAAAAAATCTACTAAATCTGATCGAATGACAAAATATTGATTGTTAGAAGTAGTGGAAAAGACCGACAAATCAAATAATCACTACGTCAAAATCACATGTTGATGATATGATCTTGGTTCGTTAGTTACACGCATCAAAGTGTAAAATATAAATCGACCATGAGATATTGAGATAGTCACATCTCGTATTCGCTTACGCGTTTACGTAACAAGTATTCTAATTTCACAAGCCTCTTCGTTGTGTTATTTTCTCATTTTTGCATTTGTTTTGGATCGTCTCGTTTTTAAATTCTTTCTGCTTAAACACTTTAGGTATACTCACAAACCAATAGTTTAATTTGCACAAAAACTTTGTTGTTAAATAAAAAAAAATATATACACACATTACACATAATTGTGTACATATAAACCTATGCAACCACGAGACCAAGATAGATAAACATACGTTTTCGGCTTTGATTTTACAGAAAAACTTATATTTAAAATAGTTTTTGTTAGATAAGTATACAAAATCGGTACTTTTTTTATAACTGGGAGGTTTAATCCTCTCAAGGCGAGTGTAGTCGTCGACTAACCCACTCTTCGATTTTTCTAGTGGGTCTAAACCGTGGCACCATTTTCGACTGGCTAAGTGGAAGGTGAGAGTGTTTTCAGGAAAAATCGAATCCGAAATGAATGAGTTTACACTTTTTTCCAAACTCTTTTACCATTAGACCACTATCACTTAGCTTTTTCTTCTATTTCGATTGTAGCTTTTACGAAATATGTGAATTTTGATGCCCACGTTGTACCTATATAGATGTCAATTTAAAATCGGAGTTGAGGTTGAGGATAGATACTATTCATCTACAATCACGTAAAGTGTAAGTCATTAATTGTATTAAAGTCTATATAAAGATATGAATCGTGTTATGTACATGTAACAGCTTCTTACCAAAAAAAGATACATGCATGTCATCGTCAAGACTTCAATAACCCCAAAAAAGAAAGACACTATGACAATATGTGAATTAGATAAATCACATAACTTCCTTTTTTGAAAACTATAACTTAGATCCATATCCTACAACTTCATTTTCCTAGAAGACTAATGTCCCGGGTTCGTGGACTCATAATCCATCAAAACAGTATTAAACTATGTGAGATACTCGCATTTAGCAAACCAACCCTGTTCGAATCTGTGATCTTTTCGAGGACTTTCACCGGATCAAAACACTTGTCCATTACAATACTCAAAGACAATAATAATCTCTATCTTTGCATGCGTCTTATATTTTTTACTTCAAGAATATTTATCTCCATTAACCAAATTAATCGATTTTTTTTTTCACTTAATTGTGTCTAAAATTAGTTTCCAAGATTATATATAAAAAAGTCGACTCTCACTAATACTATACATATTTTCTTATGTATAATCCATTCGAGAAACACATTACTAAATTAAATAATTTTCCCATAAATATTTATCTCCATTAACCAAATTATTGTATATTCAACCAACCACCTAGTGATTCATTCAAACTATATGATAAAACCATAATTCAAATGAATGACTTTTCATCGTACTATTACACAACAAAAGCAATGAGACTGGTCGGGTAGGTGAATATCGAGAAAAATACATGTTGACTATATTATAACTTTTTCTTTAGTTTTCTTTTTTTTTATTGCTTGAAGAAATAAAATTTTATTAAACAAAAGAATCTAATGGAATTGAGTTAACGTGCATGTAAATGTTGCGGCAAATATTATAATTGGTAAGGTAGTTAAGGGCATGCCTATTTCGTTGAACGTATTTTTTTCAAATACTCAAACAATTTTTTTCATATTATTTTGATTTTTTTCAAGTATTTATCATGCATTTTATGCTTTAAGTTCAAACATACAATCTTTTCATGATAATCACCACACAAATTTATTACATTTAACAACGCATCATTTCAAGATAACATTGTCTCTCGATTTCAATAATTTTGTATAACATGATTTGATAACGAGTTATAACAAAGTAACAAACAGAAATAAAAGTAGGAATATTATAAAAGTAGTTTAGAAGAAATCTTATATGTCTCTTGAATGTTGTGATCTCAATACTTTTGGAGGCTCATTTATATTGTAGATAAGCCACAGAAAGAAAACGGCCCATGGTATTGTTCATAACATTTATCTCTTTTATCAATGCATGATATGGAGCTTACAACTTGTACTCATTGGCCCACACGGCTGTGATATAGTGGCGAGATCGATTCTCTACGAAAACAAAGTCACTTATGTGTGGAAAGTCTGAGAGCTTCCCCCAAAACAGTTTAAATGATAGTCCAGTAACATGTGATTTGGCTACCCCGACATTAGTTAATTGGACATTTAAACCCGGGTCAGGGCTTGCAGTATCCATTCCACTCATTAGCATAAAGTGCGTTTCTATCTGGGATATGATCAGGTAGTCGATGAGTTATCAAAAAAAATTGTGTTCATTGTAATATGTATACATTGTTGTTGTTTTTTCATGACCAAAAGGTCCGGAACTCGTGAACCATTAATCCCCTAAGGCGAAATCAGACGAATAATATATTCGTTTTTAACGAGCCAATCTCTTCCAACGCAAGATTAAACTAGTGATCTCCTCGCTAATTCGAGGGATTTTTACCATCGGACTAACATGTATTGTTTCAAACAATGAGGATATATGATGCATGTGGTCTAGATGCAATATATACAATGCTTACAAGTTTACAAAATTATATAAAAAATGCATGATCAAACAAAAAAAAAAGCTCAAGGAGAAGAAGATCATTAATGTTATTTGGGCTAATTATAATAATTAAATGGATCTTTCACAAAGCCCAACAATGAAACAATTCATTTGTTTGGGCTATAATTAGAGAACAAAGACTAATAAAGCCAAGGCCCACTTAATAAAAGTGACGCCACATCGGATTGATTCTTTGATTTTGAGCCGTCGATTCGAAGCAATTCAGACATGATCTACGGTTAACATATGTTTGTCGGAATCTCATCGAATCGCAGAAAGTTTCTTCTTTTTTTCTTTTTCACCATTTTTGTTTTCAGAGAATCAGAAAAAAATCGAAACTTTTTCTTTTTCTTGTTCGCAAAAAATCGAAACTTTTCGTCCACACTTTTTTTGCGATCAGCTTTTAAGGGTTTATCACTTTCGACCCACGATTTGATTTTCCGATCAATTTTGCCGGAGATGGCGGAGGAGAGGAGTATGAACGGCGAAGTTACTACGCAGGACGACGAGGGTTTCATTGATTCTGATCAATATGAAGATGGTGGCAAATTGAATGGGAAGATGAAGGAGCTCGAGTCTCAAAACGAGGAACTTGCGCGGGAAAATGACGAAATCAATCGGAAAATCGAGAGCTTGACGGCGGAGATGGAGGAGCTAAGAGGAGAAGAATCGAAAGCGAGGCGTAAGATGGTTGAGATGGAGCGAGAGATTGATAAATCAGATGAGGAGAGGAAGGTTCTTGAAGTTATAGCTGCGAAAGCATCAGAGTTCGAGACGGAAGTGGCGCGACTGCAACATGAAGTGATCACGGCGAAGACGGAAGGAGAAGAAGCTGCGGCGGAGGCGAAGAAGCTCCGGTATGAGATTTCTTTAAAAGGGGATGGAATCGAGGAGATGGAGAAAGAGATCGCTAGTTTAAGGATTGTGAAGGAGGAGAACGAGAAGAGAATGATGGAGTTGGAGATGAAGCTTAGTGCTTTGGAGGTGAAGGAGATAGAGGAGAAGAGGAAGAAGGTTTGTGTAGAGGAAGAGATGAGAGAGAAGATTGATAATAAGGAGAAAGAGATTGAAGAATTGATGGCAAAGATCAATGATTTGGAATGTGATGTAGCAAAAGGGAAAACAGAGTTGCAGAAGTTGAAAACAGAGAAGATGAGTTTGGAAGATGCGTTGAGAGAGTCGGAGAAGAAAGCGGTTTCTATGGAATCGGAGATTGTGGAGTTGCGGAAACAGATGGGTGATAGTGAAAAGATGATCAATGGGTTGAAGAATATGGTTGAGGAGGAGGAGCCGGCTAATGGCATTGAGGTTAAGTCACGGTCGCCGAAGACTATGACTGCTGGTGGTTCTGGTGGAGCTATGGTTGCGGTTGCGGTTGCTGTGGCGGGTGCGGCTGTTGTCTGCTACATTTACCACTCGAAGAGGGTTTGATTCGAGGTAGAGACTTATACGAATGTGATTTCTTTTGTTGTTATATGCTTGAGAACTTGTTTGGTTTCACAGTTTTGGAGTCTTCTTTGTTATGTGTTTTCTTACTCCGTGGCGACGATTAAGAGATAATAAAAACCGGATATTCATAGAATAGCAAGAGGAAGTTAAAGAACATCACACAGTCTGAAATCATAGTCAAGAATAAGGAAGGAAATACTCGGATAATTGTTCGAAAAAGTCGGTTGAATCCTTTGCTTTGCTCTGTTTTTTCTCATAGAAGAAGTCAGTTTTCATTATGTCTTGAGAAGATCAAGAATCCCACAACAGCTTTTCCACCATGGTGTTGTCGTTGTCTCGACCCCATGATCACCCGCGGCTAGGAGTGGCTGCAATAAGGTGAAAAAACAGCATTAGACGGTCTCAAGATACAAGATTTCGAAGTTTATCTTCTCGGTGTTTTGACTCGAACCTGACTGTCTGTTGATACCGAGTCAGCGCTGCTACCGGCAAAGTGTGAAACAGCTCCCAAGATCTTGGAGGAGACTTCACCTTTCCTCTCTTCCAAATCGTGCAAAAGAGATTTCGCTCCATCTATACCCTTTGTGACCACATTGTCCACTGCATCCTTCACAGCATCGGTCTTAACAGTTTGAGCAGAGGCGGTGACGGTTTCTTTGGCTTCACTGATAACAGAGACGGCTTTTTCCAATAGTGAGTCGGCCATATCTTTGCTCTTCTCTGTCTTCTTCGTTTTGCGATATTATTCGTTAAGATGGATGAGAGTTAAAAGAAGAAGATAGATATATAGTAAGACCTCATGAGTTCCTTAAACTTATCTTAACACTAATATTAACTTCTGATTAGTTTGGTTTAACAAAATTATAACTACTATTAGCTATAATAAGAACATTAGTGGCAAACCGGATTAGCGAACAAACTGTTTGTTTAAAACAACAAAGAGCATAGCCTTAGAATAGGAACTAAACCACAAACCAATCATAGAACTGAAGATTCATTCATACATAAACTTTATTTGTTATAATCACTGCATAGAGTGTGAGGCTTCAAGCATCATCCATGGAGTTTTCGGTTTCACTAACATAGGCTCTCTGGTCTCTTCTATGATGAACAAACTGAAGTCTCGTACTTGCCTCCCCACCTGTGAATCAAAACATAAGAGAAGGACTGTGTTTCTCGGGAATAGATCGAAAGAATGTGTGGTTTAAGGTTTGCAGATAGATCGAAAGAATGTTTCGGAAACCTGTTTTCTTCTGTTTCAGGGATATGAAGCTCAATACCATCCTCTAAGGGCTTAAACACCAGGCTGATTTTCTCGTCATCGACTTCATCTAACGTCGCTGGATTCCACTGCATCAAAACCAAGGATCGAAAGTAAGTATATGTTAGATGCAATCTTGGTTTTAAATGCATACATTTTCGCGTTTTTAGATCGTAAAACATACCTTTGGAGTATTGTCTTTGTCTATTGTCAGAGCTCTTATACCCTGCGTGTGTCATTATTACACAGAATCAGGAAAAGGAATACGATGTTACGGTTTCTTGAAACGAAAAACGCGAGCTTTGCATCTGTTCTTTTACCTCATAGACGTCAGGGGATATGGTCTTTCTCAAGATATTCACGGTAAGCCGAAACTCCTTCTTGAGACAATCACTTAGCGTTTGTTTTCTACCTTCGCGAATCTGTAAAAAGATTACGCATCACACGAATCACTCAATTCCAACATTCCTTAAAGCCATTTTACGGCATTATCTCCAAGTTTAGTCCATTTTTACTGTCTAATGAACTTGAACAGATACAACCAAGGAGTATACGATAAAGAAGAGATAGTGTGACGAATAATAGTTACCGATCTTAAGGTTATTTTCAACCCTGTTGGCGATGATCTCTTTAGACCTTTGATGATTGGAGTAATCCACTCATTTCCCTCTTTGTTCGCTTCAGCTTCCTGTTAACATTTCATACGGATGAAAAGAGCCGCGAATGACTTCTACTTGATAAAAATCGGATGACTTACCAACGCTTGTAAGATCTCCTTCACACTCTCTTTTGAGAAACATTCATTAATTATCGACTGCCTGCAGAACAGCCATAGTAGCCCCATAGTTAATACCGTCTGCGTTCGTATGAAGAAACGCAATTTGAATAACAAATGTTACTTGTTTAGGATGCTGTCTTTATCAAGGTTGACATTCTCCGAGAACTCTTCGATAGTGGATCGGACTATATCCGCGTCTCCTGAGTCTAAACTCACAAGCCGCGCCTCAAGATCCGCCAATTTCTGACATTAAGAAGATCCGAAAGATTAAGTTATATTCCACTTGCAAACATTTTCTACAACATAACAACTTGTAGAATCTGTCTGCAATCAAGCAAAGACTACACACTAAGAATCCGGTCTGCGCAATGTAAATGCGGTCCATCGAAACCGAGGAAAGGATACTATAGTAACTCACAACAGAAGGTACAAAATGTGTTGCCATTCCAATTGCTACAAGTTCGCTTCCATTCAATCTTGCTCCAGTTAAAGCCAAGTATTCTCCTGCAGATGTCGAATAACACTCGAGAACATTAATAAAGATTAGCTGATACCTTGTTGGAATCAAGATTTGATAACGGTTTAGTAGTTCACCTAAATGACCGGGAAGACGCGAATGGATATAGGAGAATCCACAATCAGTGTGGAAACCTATACTTGCTTCCGGAGTTGCAAACACCTATCGATGAAAGAACCAGTTTGAATATACGTTTGGTAACAAAAACGTTTGTCAGCTACACGAAGTATAGCTCACCGTTTTCTCGGTTACAACCGAGAACTTCATTGGGACCATCAATGATGCACCTCCACCCATTGATATTCCATTAACAAGAGAAACCTACACAATGCTAATTCGGTTAATAACCGTCAAGATGATACTATCATTTCGATGAAACTCCGAGCCAACCTGTGTCTTCTTGAATGTGTGGATATGATGGCAAAGCCAGTACATCCGGTAAACAACCTCAAGGCAAGAATCCTCTGTCAATAAAACAACTTATCAGAAATGTCTTTTTTCGAAGAAAAACCGCGATGAACTTGTTACCGTCTTACTTGTTTCCCGGCCGTCATAAAACATCTTTAGATCACCACCCGCGGAAAAAGCTCTTCCTGCACCCTGCAACAAAATTAGAGCTATGTTAAGACACTAGACTATTCTAGTACAAAATCATCATCAAACGAGAACGAAAGATCAAACCTTGATCAAGATAAGCTTTGTTCGGTCATCTTTCTCCCACATTTCAAGATATTCTGCAAGCTTGAGGACCTAAGTTTTCGAAGTTTCGAGTTCAGCATCTAACAGAGGAAATACAATATCAGATTTTGATCAAATGATCTTAAGAAAGTACCACTTGAGAAGAGATGACATTGAGCTGACGAGGGCGGTTTAAAGTAATCAATCTCACAGAACCTTTCTCCTCTCCAACAACAACCTACAATACCAAATTCCAAAAGCTTGTAATGATGATTGAATCAATGAAGAACAGAGACCACAAAAGGATGAAGAAGGCAGAGATGTTACCGGATCATCGATGTTTCGACTTTCTTGAGCCATCTCAAACTTCAACAAATACTTACTAACCTGATCAACCAAAACCATCATTATGAAAAAAGATTCAAATACTAACAAATCTCAAACCAAACTTCATATCCAAACCATCTTCTTTAACTGTTCTCTATCTAAACCAAACAAAGAACACAATCTCTATTGAAGAAATAAACTTAAAAACAATCACAGAATGAACATTTTCAAACAAAATTCTACTCTTCTTGATCATCAAATAAATATCTCAAAGACTCAGAAATGAATAAACTTTAATGTATCATGCAACAATCAAACCTTACAATATCTTACAAAACTGAAGAAGCAAAGAGTGAAATCATAAGAGAGAGAGAGAGAAGTATAAGAAAAAAGAGAAACCTTGAGAGAGAGAGGAGAAGCAAAATGGGTTTGGTGAGGATTGAGGAATGGAGGTGATGAGAAAACCATCAAGAGAACAAAGGGTTTGGTAAGAAAAGACTAGACAGTATCATTCACCTTTCAAACCTTTCTCTACCTACCCTCTCTAAAGCTACTACAACATATAAATGAATTTTTTTTAAAATACCATTAAAATATATATAATATTTTAAATAAATTTAAAAATGCTAGAATTTATATGATTATTTTTTGATTCAGGATTTTAGATTTAATATTTAGTTTTTATGGTTTAAAGTTTAATTTTTGAACTTATAATCTAGTTTGGAGAATTTATGTTTCATGGTGTTTTTTGAAGGAAAAAAATTCACATTAATAGTATTTTTAGATAAAAAAAAATATTAATCATATATTCATTACATAATTTAGTTTTATGGTATTACCCTAGTTTCATAATCTAGTTAGATGCTTTAAAAAAACGTTTTTTCGAATTTTGTTTCGCAATTTCAGATATGTAAACACTTACCCTTCTAACTGGGTTACCAACTTTGGGATAACGTTTTTATTATATAGTTCTTATTATAATAGTTTGATTGGCCCACAAAAAAAGATAATTTTTTAAAGTTTTCAATGCATATTTTGGTAATTAATTTAGTAAATTGTTAAATTTAATAATTTTTGATTGAAACTATTAGTTTAAAGTTATAAGAAATGATATTTTCTAATGCAAAAATAAATTATTTATCGTCATACATTAATTATTTTTTTAATATGAATGAAAAGTATAAACATATTTTATTTGAATTAAATTTAAAAATTATGATATTTCTAAAACAATAATTTTGGTAACTTTTGATGAATGTAATGGGCTTTAGTACTTTGCAACCCAAAGCCCATTTTCCATTAAAGCCTCTTAAGGTCCAAAACAGAGTACAGTACACTCATCGACCTCTCTCTTCTTCGTCTTCTTCTTCTTCTTCCTCTGAATGAAGAAAGCGAGGGTTCTACTAAAACCCTCTTTCTTCACCACTTCCTTAACCAGATCCACCACGAACTTCTTCTCCTCTCTCTCACACCAGATGAAGATGAATCCTTCAGATTCAGATCGTTACTGTTACGATCCTGTATTGCGATGGGATCCTCAAGTTGAAGATTACTTCACTAAAGCTTATGGAACTGATCACTTTGCTCGCATTTCAAAGGCTCTCACGTAATCTCGGCTTAACCTTTCCTGCATTTCTCCGAAGTCGAATTCGATTTTGTTTTCATTGATTTCGTTTTCGTTGTTGTGTGCAAACTCCTTTAACGCCGATGTGTGTTGAGCTTATGTTTCATGTTCCCTATATCAACCAATTTTGTTTGCTCTTTTCTTGCATATCTCTTTGCATAAGATCGTGTTTAAGTTTTGTTGTTGTTGTGGTTGTTCTGTATTAGGAGGCCATCTTCGTACTCCTGCATTAGGGTGAACACTGTTAAAACAACGAGTGATGCGGTTATCGAAAAGCTTACGAAGATTTTAAACGACTCTGAGGATGGTTTTAAGCTTGTACAATCAGATGGAAGTAGCCCCATCTCCAAGTGTGAGATACCTGGTTTGGAATATGTTGTCTTTGTTAAAGGTTCGGGTCCGCATAGAATTGAATATGGTTTTGGCGATGAGAACCCTCCGAAGGAGGTATTAGTGAGCAGGAAGTGTGCTGAAGCAGTTCTTAGAGGAGCTCAGGTAAACTCGACTTTTCTCTCGATAAATCTTTGATGACTAGTAAGCTAGTTATGTCCGGTCACAATGATACTTAGAACTATTTGGAGGGGAAGGTATTCCACTGAGAGGCTTGATAGTTATTTACAAGGATCTAAGCTTCGTTCCAGTACACTTTGCAGTTGGATTGTAGTATGGTTTAGGAAACAGGCTTTAGGCGATACTGTTATGCAAAGTATACTTATGTTTCTTCCGTGGGACTTGTTGTAGGTCTATGTTCCAGGTGTACTAGCTTGCACTGCGCATGTTGAGATAGGAGATACGGTTGCTGTGTGTGTTGCTACCGAACAACCTGGTGATGAGGGTGACTGGAGTGTTAATATGACTCGTGGGACTACCCTCCAGGGTCTTCCGACAGGCAAGGCTCAGAAATTTTTCCTTTTGCTTTGGTCGCTATTATAAAACAAGAGGAACATATCATATGATTGGCCAAGACTTTTGTTTCTCAGTAACTGAAACCCGAAGAAGAGGTCTTTGATTTATTAAGAGTTTTCTATGAAGGGAAACATTTCTTTCGTTTAGGTTGTTTATTGACAATAGTGCTATTATATGAGTTATAACTTAAGAGTTTACGGAACCAAAGAGTCGAGCAATTTACCCCATGGAATGAATTTAGCTAAAAGTTACTCATATCGTCGTATTTGATCAGTAATTCAGTTGTATTGGATTTTCATCCTCTCCGGTAGCTTGGCTTGATAGTGCTAATACATCCGTTGCTGTTAGCTAAGTTTTAGGCTAGCCAACAATGATTTTTCTGAAATATTTTAACTTAATCAGTTGACATTACCATAGTGTTATTGTAGATCCTTACTATTGTGAACGCAGTGGACTATATATCGGCATGGGAACAACTATGTTTTCAAGGGCTGGAATGTTTCGTGTTTCTCATGGAGTTGCGGTGGATTTGACCAATAGGGTTTTCAGATTGCCTTCTTTTCATAGTAAGCTTCTTCTTTTGCTATAGCTTTGCTTTTTTACTTCAGCTTACAATTTCTGTCTCTCAGTATCTTATTCTCTCACATCGTCGATTTGGCTCTGTAGATGTTCTTGAGGGGGAAATATTTCTTCAAAACCTGCCAAGTATTATTGCTGCTCATGCTCTTGGTAAGTAAAATAATTTTAGTCTATGGTATGACTATACCTTCACTCCTTGTATGAACTAGTTTGTATATTTCCATATTTCAAGTATAGTAGATCCTAAATATAGATGAGAAATCTGAGGGATTATAAGATTGGATTGGTCCTGAATTCTTCTCTTGGCCGATCAGATCCGCAGAAAGGGGAGAGAATATTAGATATGTGTGCAGCACCTGGAGGGAAGACTACCGCAATTGCTATACTTATGAAGGATGAGGGAGAGATAGTGGCAGCAGATAGATCTCATAACAAAGTACAGTTTCTTCTATTACATAGCAACATCTTTTGAGTTCCTCACATAGTTACATTATTACGAAACAGACATGACTTCAATTGGTGTTAGGATACAAGACAAAAGTTCTTGTTTGGTTTGCAAAATTAGCTGCTCTAGTTATAGTGTTTTACTGTTTTTTGAAAAGTAGGTGCTGGATGTTCAGAAATTGTCTACCGAGATGGGCTTAAGTTGCATAACTACCTGTAAATTGGATGCGCTAAAATCTGTTCGTCTTCCCGAGACACTCAGTGATTCAACAACATTAGTTAACGGTGACAATCGTGGGTCCATTACCAGCCATTCTGAATTAACATCAAATCAGGAATTGGCATGTGATGCTTCTAGCAGGACCGAGGCTGACAAATCGTGTGAAGAAAATGGTAATTAAGCTACTCTTTCATAGTGTTGCTTGGTTTGATTGCCACTGTGAAATGTTGTCTCTGTATTTGTGGACAAGGACCTTTAGTTATCGCTCTGGCATCAAACAGATACAGAACATTACTTAATTCACGTCAGTAGCACATGATCTTACAGTCTATGTATGTGTGTATATATGCAATTCCCTATCTACATATTCCGGAAGTTTTTAAAATATAAGTTTAACTTTTTCCCGTTATCACCCATGTTTTAGCCAGCTCTGAACAGCCCAATGGAGGGGATAATGTTAGCCAAGTTGACAACAGGAAGAATAAGCAAAGGTTGAAAAATGGTCGCGGAAGAACTCAGTGCCAAGGTGGAAGGGCTGGAAAATCGCAAGGTTTCCCGCCTAATAGTTTTGATAGGGTCCTCTTAGATGCTCCGTGCTCTGCTCTTGGCTTGAGACCTCGTCTTTTTGCCGGGCTGGTAAGAAAAATTCAAGACTTCAACTGTCTTGAGTTAACGTCTACTTTTTGTCATTATGCTTTATTGAGCATCTACTGGTCATGAGTCAATATGAACACATTCTACTATTTGTGTCAACACGATATACCTTTAGCTTACGCACTTGTAAGAATCCTGTTGTACGGGAAGACAAAACAATATTTAAATGTTTGTAGTAATTTGGAGTCGAATGTGTTTCTTCATCCTGTTTCAAGATTGTTTGGCGACTAGTGGAATGAACTTTCTACTGCTATCTTTTTTGTAGGAGACGGTGATATCTTTGAGAAACCATGGATGGTACCAGCGGAAAATGTTAGACCAGGCTGTTCAATTGGTTCGTGTTGGTGGAATTCTCGTATACTCAACGTAAGTATGAAATCTAGTCGTTCTGAATCTGCTATATCCAGACTACGATGTAAATCTGCGGATGATTTGTTTTCCATTTGGCTAGATGCACAATTAACCCTAGTGAGAACGAGGCCGTGGTTCGCTATGCTCTAGACAAATACAGATTCCTTTCTTTAGCACCACAGGTTTGAATCTTAATACCCTTTTCTTTTCAAAATCGAGGGCACATAAAAATGTTTTGAGATCGTGGCAAATATTGCATTAGGATCTTGTACTTCGTCCTAATGTAATAACTTCACGTGTCTGCTGCATTGTTGTAGCATCCGAGGATTGGAGGACCTGGTCTAGTTGGTCGATTTGAATTCCCTGACGGCTATATCGAGTAAGATCTCTAAACCATTGATGATATAAAGAGATAACTCTCATTCTTTGACTCAAAATTCCATTAAACGAACCGAGTTTGCATACTGCAGGGAGTGGTTAAAACCCGGTGAAGAAGAAATGGTCCAGAAATTCGACCCGTCATCTGAGCTCGATACAATCGGGTTCTTTATAGCTAAATTCAATGTCGGCCCCAAGGATTAAAGATCTCAACAAAGACCACCAAGATGCCGATGATTTGAACCCTTAAAGACGGTATTTTTTATCGATTGCGGTTTTCAAAATGAGATGGAAAGACACTTTTGTAACCATAAGTTTCGGATAAACATAGAAACAGTTTTAACATTACTTACAATAAACCTCCTTAGTTGGTTCCTTTGTTGTAGTTTTCATTCTTACTAGTTAGCTAGTTACTAAGTAAACATCTATAACAATAAACAATCTTAGCTAGTTTTCATCTAAGTTGTTGGTGGATTATTACACTAAACTAATAAAATAATAGTGGTTGGATATAAAAATATTTGAAAAAATGTATTTAAACGTGACAAAATGAGCTTAAATATATTTACGTACTACGTAACGTAACGTATTGAACTTCTTCTCTAGAAAGACGTTTTGTTCTGAATTTTTAAAGACAGAATAATCGTCACATGGGGATGTAGCTCAGATGGTAGAGCGCTCGCTTAGCATGCGAGAGGTACGGGGATCGATACCCTGCATCTCCACTTTTTTCTATTTTGTGTTAGTAAAAACCTATATACGCGTCTATTTTGTACTAGTAAGAACCCATTTCCGCGTCTATTTTGTGCGAGTAAAGATCCATATCCGTGTGGACACACAACGAGGACCCATATCCGTGTCTATTTTGTGCTAGTAAAGACCCGTATTGTAGTTCCGTCCGGCAGATTCTAACTCACAATCTGTCATCAGTAAAGAACTCGTCCTTTATCAGTTGGTCCGGACAATAATCTCTTTTCCTCGCATTTTAGTTTTTAAAATTCCGCACATAGAAACGTGAATCATCTTTAAAAATTCTTTACTTGCTCTTAAAAAATCATCTTCATCGTTGACTATGAATCAACAAGCTAGTATTAAGAGACGCAACTGTTAACTAGTGTAATAACATTTTCAAGCTCTGTAAAAAGAAAAGAACCAATGGAGTCAACTCAAACTGATCGTTCAGCTCAACTCAAAGCTTTCGACGAGACCAAAACCGGCGTAAAAGGTCTCGTCGACGCCGGAATCACAGAGATTCCGGCGATATTCCGTGCACCGCCGGTTACTTTACCAACCCCAAAACCCCTTTCCTCAGAATCACCCACCATCCCCACAATCGATCTCAATGGATTCACTGACTCGATCACACGGCGGAGCTTGGTGGATAAGATCGGAGACGCAGCGGAGAAATGGGGTTTTTTTCAAGTGATCAATCATGGGATCTCACTCGAAATGCTCGAGAAGATGAAAGAAGGAGTTCGTGAGTTTCATGAGCAAGACACTCAAGTTAAGAAAAAGTTTTACTCTCGTGATCCATCTAGTAAGTTGGTTTATAGCAGCAACTTCGATTTGTATAGTTCGCCGGCGGCTAATTGGAGAGACACACTCGGTTGTTATACAGCACCGGATCCTCCAAGATCCG
Source organism: Anastatica hierochuntica (assembly GCA_900406275.1). Taxonomy (NCBI): domain Eukaryota; kingdom Viridiplantae; phylum Streptophyta; class Magnoliopsida; order Brassicales; family Brassicaceae; genus Anastatica; species Anastatica hierochuntica. Next base: position 49,339 of record OVAN01000289.1, on the reverse strand, counting down.
ATGAGTTACCCGCCGTTTGTGGGTAAGAAAAAAAAAATTTCATATTTAGATCAGATCTAGGGGTGGGCGTTCGGGTTCCAGATCGGTTTCAATATATTCGGGTTCGGGTGGGTTTAGTACTTAAGATAAATCCGAGTATACTTGAAATTATTTCGAGTTTGGTTGGCGTTCAAGTATTTTCGGGTTTTTTAGTTTTTCATGTTTTGGGGTTTCTTGGATTTCGGTTTCAGATTTGGTTCGAATTTTTCGGGTTTCGTGTTTTGTTCGGTATCTGTTCGAGTTCGAGTTCATGTCGGGTCGGGTTCTAGTAACACTCAATACCCGAAACAACGCCCAACGAGATCTGATCGGGTATTTTTGCAATTCGTGTTCGTGTTTTCCGGGTCGGGTTTTATGCCCATTCCTAATTGTGATAACTCATGCAAACATCCGCTTAGGGTTTCTTTACTTAATTACACTAATTTAAGTCATCGTGTTCGCGATGTTTCAAGTTTTCTCCCGGTTTTTCGGGGTTTTCTAGATTTTTTCGAGTTTCGGATTCGGTTCTGTTTTTCTGGAATGGGGTCTGGTTCGAGGTTTTCAGTTTTTCTGAGTACATGTTCGGTTCTCGGGTCGGATTCGAGTAATACTTGGTATCCGAAATACCGTCAAACGGATACCGATCATGTATATTTCGGGTTCAAATTCGGGGTTTTCAGGTTGAGTTTTCGGATTCAGGTTTTCTTGTCCATATACTTGTAATAGTTACCTCTTTTATGAGTGTTTTTTTTTTTGTTTTCTTTCAGGGAGATGATGATTAAGTACTCAAAGGAAGTAATGAAATTGGGTGAATTACTATTTGAGCTTCTCTCAGAATCTCTAGGTTTAAACCCAAATCACCTCAAGAACATGGATTGTACAAACTCTCTACTATTCCTCGGACATTACTACCCACCTTGTCCTCAACCCGATCTTACTTTAGGCTTAAGCAAACACTCGGACAATTCTTTCCTCACCGTTCTTCTTCAAGATCATATCGGAGGACTTCAAGTTCTCCATGACCAATCTTGGGTCGATGTTCCTCCTGTTCCTGGAGCTCTCGTCGTCAACGTTGGAGATCTTCTCCAGGTTAACTAACTAAACTAAACCTTGATTAGTGTTTTTTCAAAATCAAAAATCTAACTTTGACGATGATCTTATTGAAACAGCTTATAACAAACGGCAAGTTTATAAGCGTTGAGCATAGAGTTTTAGCTAATGGAACAGGACCAAGAATCTCAGTGGCATGTTTCTTTAGTTCGTATCTTATGGCGAATCCTCGAGTTTATGGACCAATCAAAGAGCTTTTGTCTGAACAAAACCCTCCAATATATAGAAACACAACTATAACAGAGTATGCAAATTTCTATAGATCTAAAGGATTCGATGGTACTTCTGGTTTACTCTATCTCAAGATCTGAGAATGATAACATTATCACTGTTGTATCATAATCACAGATGTGTGTGTGTGTGTGACTTTGTTTTCTTCCTCTGTAACAATGCATGTGAAAGTTTTCATAAAAGCTGAGAAATAAAGAGTTATTTTTCATAGCTCATGTAAGTAACAATGTTCTGTACTAAAGGCATAAAGAAAGACTTTTTAGAACGAAATTACCGAGTTTGGTTGCACTGATGAATGTTGCTGCGGTTGCGATATATCTGTGTCTGCTTCATCCTCGTCCATCGCTTCAAGTTTCCTGCATTCACACACGTTTATACGGGTTACTTACGAAGTTTTCATCGCTTTTCCTTAAGGAATATCATTGAGATTTACGGTTTAGTACCTTCGAGGGAATAAACTTTGACCACCACCTTCTTCGCAAAGTGCCTTCTCCAATCTCACTTCAAATGGTGTTGCGTGCCAGCTAACTTTCTGATCCTGCATAAGGAAGCAAGAAGAATGCAACTCAATTGTGTATAGTTTCTGAATATTAGAGGAAACCGATAAAAAGAGGCTAGAAAGCACAGAAGAAGATAAGTAAAATAAGAACCTCCTTGTATTTGGTTGTCGAATTTGGGATCCCATTTCCATCCCACCATTTAGGTGAAATCTCTGTTTGTTCATTCCCATTCCAATGAGCAGCAACTAATCCAATGATAGGTCTGTCACCTGGAGTTATAGCAGCGACACGAGGCGTCTTATCGATAAAAACTGCAATGTTTTCTTTACTGTCTTCGTTGATGCGGTTTAGCCAAGGAGAAAAGCTAGTCTCAGCTTTGGACAACTTCTCATCTGAGGTTTCTTTCACCTTTTCCTCATCATCATCTATCTCTTCTTTGTAAACTTTCGGTTTAGCTTGTCCTTGGTTTCCATGAGAATCCTTGTGGACCTTATATAAGGATGCATTTTCCATTAGATTGGATACTGAGTGCACAAACTGTGACCTAATTCTAGGCCTTCCCCTTCCTGCTGATTCCATGTTTGCAGGATAAATGGTTCCAGGAGTTTGCATCTCATCAGACAGCTTCAGTGGGGTTGGATTAGGCGAGTTCGAGTTCACTGCAAAACTAACTTTGCCGCCTATCTCGGGTTTTCTTGAACTGCTATTTTCCGAAGATTGATCAAGATCGCATTCAAACCGCACTGATTTAGTCTTTCCAGCAGTAAACATTAGCCTGCCAGTTTCATCAAGATCACCCTTCAATGCTGTGCCAACGCTTTCTACTTCATCGGCATTACTAGAAGCAGATGAGATCCTTGCAGTGTCCAGGACATTGATTACACAACTAAGATGAAAAGAGAAAAGAATAATGTTAACATTAAAACCACACCAATTATAACAAGAAACCTACTTTATAAAAACAGAGTAACCTCTGTACCTGCTTAGTGTTTGCTCTGAGGCAGATGACTGTCTTCCCACTTCTTCACATGCTTTCATGGTGGTTAGGGACTCATCCAAATGAAACCCTATCGCGGAGCTACTCGAAATCCATGAATGAAAATGGGAAGATCCACAATGTTGAGGACTACTTAGGTTTTGGTAAGCTTTCCTAATTTCAACAGGCGTCTCAGGTATAGTACCACAAGCTTTAAGAAACCGCGCCTATGATTCCACAAATCAAATCAAATGGTTAGACTCTCACCATGAAATCTTGTAGTAATGATCAATCAGATTATATTGTTATATGCAGAACAAGGATTCTCTGAACTTTACAAGAGCTTCCACAAAAAAAATCACTAACATCTCTAAAAATTGAATCCATGTATTCTCATAAGAAACTCAACTAAGTGCAATCATACCTCATCCCTTAGGCCTTTGTCAATATGTATAGAATCCAAATCAAATCTTTCTTTGTCAAAGCGAGACGAAGAAGCTGCTTTCTCTAGAAAATCAAGAACAGAACCTTTTATATTAGCAAGAAACAGCACAGAAACACATCAAAAACTAGATTTACCTTCAGATGGAAACAAAGCTGAGAAATGATTCTGCGAATCTTGACATTTCTGAAGATAAGTCAAATAAAAAAAACAGATGTTAGGGAGATGAAGATTCTATGTCAATATCGGTCAAGAACAAGTATCAATCGCAAAATCTAGCTCAAGGATCGAAACAGGACACTGTGATGATCTAATTTCTTCTACGATTAACACCAAATTGAAACGAGATCAAGCGATGAGAAAGAGTTACTTTGGAATCGGCGAGCGAAGAGTGAGAGACGAGATTAGTAGTAGTGGATCGGTCGTCTCTGGAGCGGAAGCAATCAAGGAAACAAGCCATGGCTCTAGAAACTGATAGATCGATGAATCTGAGCACTGATCTGCAAACGAGACTTAGGTTTCGCTTCATCAACAAGCGTCTCATACCATTTGATTTCTTGAATAGGCGAAAGAGTGAGTGACACAGAATCAGGAGGCGAAGATTTTCCCGAGAAACACGCAGAAAATATGAGAGAAAGAGAGAGAGAGAATGTTGTTTTCTCTTTCGAAATTTGAAACGAAACGGTGCGAGGGAATGAATCTGCTGTGTGCGTGTCTTTCATATATTAGATTTTTTTTTGTAATGGGCTTACAAAATAAATTGGCCCAAAAGGCCATACTCAAATTAGTTTAGTTGATGATTTTTATTAAAAGATAAAAAAATTTTTTGACTAAAATGAATATATAAATTTTTCGATAGACGAAACATTCCGTTATTCAGATCGGGTTCGAGTCGGCTCCGTTCGATTTTATTTCGGATTCACCTATATAAGATTCGTTTAGTAACCGGTTAAGTTTTAATTTCGATCGGGTTTTTGAATTTTGAAAAGAATTGAATTGGATCTAAAAAATAACCTAAAAAGCTCCGATTATCCGAGAAAAATCAAATGAAATAATACAAAATTTAATTTTTATTTGTAAAATCATAGTATTTGTTTGTATATTTGTATCTCGTATTTGAGTACCTATTTGATGTCCGGTTTTATTTACGATCGGTTCGGATGCTCAAAATATTTTAATTTAAGAACCGTTCGAAATTTTCTCTAGTTTGGACCGGTTCGATTTTTGTATTATTCGGTTTGGATCCGGTTTTGGGTCCGGTTTATTGTCCCAGCACTACGTGAAGAAGGCTAATGAATCTGACGTGGAAACAGAATAAAACATATCTGCCACGTGGCACAACACAAGACCTCAAGAACCTTATCTGGACATCAAGAGAGATCCTCTAATATCCAAAACCAACCAATCATCTTTCATTCTTCATTTCACCTTCATACATTAACACAAACAATCCTCAAAAACACTTTCTCATAACTTTAAACCACAGAGAAACAGAGAAGCAGAAGCAGAGAGAAAGAGAGAGAGATAAAAATGGCGTACAGTGCATGTTTCTTACACCAGAGTGCACTAGCTTCCGCCACCGCACGATCATCATCATCGTCATCTTCCTCATCTCAACGATACGTGTCACTCTCTAAACCCGTTAAGATCGTTTGTCAAGCTCAAGAAAACGATACCTCCGCCGTCTCTCGCCGCCTTGCTCTCACCCTCCTCGTTGGCGCCGCCGCTGTTGGTTCCAAAGTTTCTCCCGCCGACGCTGCCTATGGCGAAGCTGGTACGTACAAAAACAAACAAAAAAACAAATTTTAAGAATTTTGAAAAGAAGTTGGTTTGCCGAAAGCGAGTATGTTACTGACAGTAACCTGACGGATAAGAGGCCCTCGGACTCTGAACCTGTTCTAGAAAAAAACGTCTTACATTGAAAAATCAAATTTTAAGAATCTTAGGAAAAGTTGGTTCGCCTAAGACGAGTATCTTACTAGTCTGACCCGTCTAAAGGGATTAGAGGCCCCCGGGCCTTGAACCCCGGTTATCAAAAAAGAAGTTTTTGATTTGCTTTGGTTTGTTTTGGGTTTTGTAGCAAATGTGTTTGGGAAGCCAAAGGCGAACACAGACTTCACAGCATACAATGGAGATGGATTCAAAGTTCAAGTACCAGCGAAATGGAACCCAAGCAGAGAAGTTGAGTATCCAGGACAAGTTCTTAGGTATGAAGACAACTTCGATGCAACTAGCAATCTCAATGTTATGGTTACTCCTACAGACAAGAAGTCCATCACTGATTATGGTTCTCCTGAAGAGTTTCTCTCTCAGGTCTTTGCTTCCATTACATCTACAGATTAGACATTGATGAATTAGTCAAATGATTTGTGAGACTGAATCAAATTATCTATTTTGCAGGTGAATTATCTTCTTGGGAAACAAGCTTACTTTGGTGAGACTGCCTCTGAGGTAAAACTCTTTCGATTTGTTAGAGTAGAATATGAGAATCATACACCAATGAGAATATATTGTTTCCTTCGGTACAAACCGATAGACAGAGCTTAAAGCTTTTGCCAACCAGAGATCTATAATGTATTCGCATTGTTACCTTATGAGGAGTTGGATTATTGGATCGTAATTGTGTATTTGTGTGAATCTGATGTTTGTTGCAGGGAGGCTTTGACAACAATGCAGTGGCAACAGCAAACATTTTGGAGTCATCATCGCAGGATGTCGGTGGGAAACCGTACTATTACTTATCGGTGTTGACAAGAACGGCTGATGGAGACGAAGGTGGGAAGCATCAGCTGATCACAGCCACTGTGAATGACGGGAAGCTTTATATCTGCAAAGCACAAGCAGGAGACAAGAGGTGGTTCAAGGGAGCCAGTAAATTTGTCGAGAAAGCAGCTAATTCTTTCAGTGTTGCTTAAATGAAAGCAAACACTACAGAACAATTGCTCTGCTTTGTTTTCTTCCTTTGTCTCTTGTAAAAAAACCGAAAACTGAAACTGAGCTTATGAGAACAATCAAGATGATGTTACCTTTTGCGGCTTCACCCGTGTGTACCTGCGATAACAGATTCTTGTTCTCCATGCTTGATCGAAATCTATATTCGGTAGAACTTTGCTCAAAGTAAAGACACTATAGACCTAAAGGCGTTGAAGAAAGCATGTAGGAAGCTGACATAACTAGTGCTTAGTGGCATGAATGAAATGTTTTCCTAATTCATCAGTGAGGCTAAAACTCAATATAGGGGACATGTGATTATAACTAGAGCCAAGAGGCAAAGAGATTCTATTTGTATATGTATTACAACACTTCTCCATCATCTATATGCCACTTTTTGTTCTCTTTTTGTCAACACCACATTTAGCTCATATTTGTAACCTTTTTAGCTTTACAAATGCTAAAAAACAGAGTGTTTAAGAGGTCAGAGATACTCAACAGGGAAACCGATCACCGGTTTTGTCTCAGAAGCCATAGACCGCAGCTCACTCACTTCATTGTCTGTCAGACTCCAACCTATTGCTCCCGCAAACTCTTTGGCTTGTTCCGCGTTCTTGGCTCCTGGGATGGGTATCACGTTCCCTTGTGCCACCAACCAGTTCAATACTACCTGTTTTTAGCACAACACAACAAAAACATATGACTTGATGTAACTTGAGGGCTTCACTTCAGTCTTAGGTCTACTCTACTTCTAACTGGGCCTTGTTCCACGATATCATTATCAACAAGTGCTCTTGTAAATTCTATCTTCGGAGTCCAAAATAAAACATCTTTATCTCACATGGTTCATTCTAGGGAGATCTTGAATTGAAAAGAATTAACAATACGAATGAATATGTACTTATGTGTATCCGTATTTAAATGAGGGGTGAAACAATATGATTATGCAAGTATCTAGATTCGGACGAACATGCAGCAGAGGTTGTACAATTTGGACAGCTCAACATGGATCATACTATTACTTTTATCTATTTCTCTGTATTTTATGGACTTCAGCATTGAACATGAGTAAGAAAAATAGAGTGATAATTAAAGAAGAGAGAAAGAACCTGTGTGGGGGTTTTGTTGTAGTCTTCGCCTATTTGTTTAATTCTACTCAACAAGGGTTGAAGCTGCAAAGTCACATGTCAAAAGTAGTGAATGAATCTAGCAGGATAACGCTACATTTAGATAATAAATCGATTGGTGTTTGCTCGTGTGTTGTCTAAAAATGTATGCATTTTCTTGAAACAACACTATCTAGAGTAAAAGAGCAGTGATTAAGGAGAAGATAAGCAGATTCATAACAGAAAGATTTAAAATTCATCTAAGCTATTACCTTTGTTAGAAACTCACGAGTGTAAATACGGCCCCTAGGACCTGTGGGTGGGTTCTCTGGGGTGTATTTGCCAGTTAGAGCACCTGAAAAACACAAAAAAAAATGAAAAACGTCCATGAAGTTGATACTATAAGAGCCTTATGCGACATTTCCAGAGAACGATGAATGTGACCACAAGGCAATTGAGATAAAATCACCTTGAGCGATGGGGGAATATGCAATCAAAGTGACTCCTAGCTCATCACAAGCAGCCTTTACACCATTCTGCTCTGGAGCTCTGTATATCAGACTGTAGTTGACTTGATTTGATGCCAGAGGAATTCCTCTCTTGTTGAGTCTCTCATATGCATCACGTAGCCGCTTCTCTGAAAAAGTGCGAGTCCACAGTAGCGAGTATGATAAAATTAAAATTTCAGTAAGGTAACATACTTATACCAGTCTTTCTAGTAGCTTTTGTTTTTTAAAAAATGGAGATGATCCACCAAAGTTTTCTGTTTAACAAGTAAAAGTTTCCATCCTTTTTCCTTTCTACTACCTATGATCAGCGAGAGAGAAAAAAGAACTGACAGAAAGTATACCGCTGTAGTTAGAAACACCGACAGCCTTCACAAGTCCTTGTTCAACAGCATCCCCGAGACCATCAAGAAATCCTAAAACATAATTCACCATGTTATCGAATTTGATATGATTACCAAACAAGATTCTTGTTTAAAGTAGCTTCAACGCTACTCTTAAGAAAAAACCTTCATTTCCCCATAATCCCGGCCTGAAATTTAACCAAGAAACTGTGTAAGTTCGTTCCCTTACAGTATCAACTCCAACATGAATTAGAGGTAAGGTACCAATGGAGTTGATAGAGATCGACAGATGAAAGTCCAAGCCGGGAAAGAGAATCTTTTAAAGCAGCGATAACGCTCTGTCGTCCCAATCGCCATGGCAATGCAGCAAACTTTGTAGCAACCATAACCTCAGCCCCAGGATCTCTCTCTTTCCTCTCCCTGATAAATCTGTTCAAAACCTCTCACCAACAAACAGTCAATTTTGAATACATCTACGAAGATATCGTGAAGCATCGCTACATGTTTCCTAAATACCGTAAAAACATACCTTCCTAAAAGAGATTCAGAGCTCATAGCTCCCAATGAAAACTACAGAAAACATACTCAAGAACGTGAGATTCCTGCATCAAATCTTAACATAAAACAGCTTTCTCAATCTTACCTTAGAGCCATAAACTTCTGCGGTATCGAAAAAATCGATACCATTATCAACACTAACATCAAAAGCACCTTTAGCTGCCTTCAATTTCCTATCTACCATCACAGGACAAAGAAACAAAAGAGTCTTGTTTATACATTTCTATAACATTGAATCAATCACAAATAGTTTCAAGCATCATAAGTATGAATACAATCACAACACCATGAATCAAATCTAAAGTGAAAAATTGGATTCAATCGAAAGCATATGTCTCGTGGTGAAAAGGGAAATTTGAAAACTAACCATCCCACTGGAAATCATTCCAGTAACTATTATCACCCCATGACCAAACTCCGATACCAAGCTTCGTCACTTTCAGATCCGATCCACCTAATTTGACTTTTGAATCTTCCGACGTCGCCGGAGCCACGGAGTCGCTGGAGGCTACTGCTCTGATTAGCTTCGGGATGAGCCTTCCTCTTCCGCGAGAGCTTTCCGAGACGACATAGTTGATAGGGAAGGTGAAGTTCGTAGCCATGGCCATAGCTTTCTGCGATGATGATTTTGAAATTGGAAGAGAAGAAGGAGAAGAAGAAGAGGAGACTGCGAGTGAGAGACGATGAAATTGACACGTAGGATGTTCGCGGGCCGAACAAATCAAAATTTTAATTACCACCCAATCAAATAATTTTAAATTTTTTTAATGGTATGAATTATACTAATGTTATTATAAATTTTGAGAAACAACTACAAAACAATATTTCACCGGACTTTTTCCGTTCCATATGCTGGCATGACGAACGGTTCTCGCTTGCATCACGTTCCTTGACGTACTGGTATATAAGCATTAATTAACTTTTAGTCAAACCAAAAGATTTTCACAAATAATTTTTAATCAAATCAAATAATTAATTTTTAATTACTTGTGGAAATCTCTTGGCCTAGAGGTCAAAGATTTAAAGGCTTTTACGGTCTGAGAATCGAATCCCAGAGAACACAATTTTTTGCAGATTTTAGGTGCGAGCTTCAGCAGATTTCAGAGTGTTGTATGCATGTGTTGCGGGGATAGTTTGTCCATCAAAGATGCCGTACATGTAGAACCATTCATCGTTGATTCAGGTGTTACGAGGAGAGTTGCGTCGTGAAGTCATTTGAGAAATTGTTCATCTTAATCGTATCGGTTGCAAGCAGCGTCCGATTGCTCGTCATTTGTAAAAGAATTAAGATTAAAATATAAATGATGTTGTAACTTTCGGTTCGATCAGTGTTAAAAAAATTACCATATATATTCGCATTAAATTAAGATATAAAATTAATTACTTACATGAGAAGATAATAATACATTAATCAACTTTGCCACTCATGAAATGGCAACAATAAACTTTGCCATTATCTTCTCCTTACTAAGCACAACAAGTTCTCTTACAAGTTGATTATAACATATCATTTGAATGATAACATAACATTATCACTTCTCATGTTTTTTCAACTAAATATAAATATAAATACTTTATATATATATATATATATAAATTTGGTTATACTTATTTTCATGTTTAGGGCCCTAACTGTCTAATCTTTAATTTGGTTGTTGTTATTTCAATTCTTGATTTGTTATTGTTATTGTTTTTTTGTTTAACCATTGCATATTCATCTAGCTAATGAACAACTTTGAATCTTTTTTTCATAACCGGCGGGTTTAGTGTTTCATCTTCGACCGGCCAAGTGAAGATGATAATGTTTTGAAGGAGATTGAATCCGAAATGAATGAGTTTACACATTTCCTCAAACCCTTTTACCACTAAACCGTCAAAACTTGGTTAATTTTTTTCTCTTTTGGTTAGTCGAAAATACAAGTCACTACCTTTTCACCGTTTTTTTTTAGAGATTTCTTCAATCTTTTATGTTTGAATAAAGTAATTTATAGATGAAATAACTTGTTAAACATCTTACTACCAATGAAAATCTTGCAAACTTTGTTTCTTTGTATACGTTATGCTTAGTATTAGTGTTTGACTTCTTTTGCCCGTAGTAGTGTTTGATCTCTTTTGTACGTTTTGGGATTTCTTCTAACTTTTTTCTACATTGTTAATTAGAGTATTAACACTAGTTACATCAAGTATATTATACTTCTCATTACGTAAATCAATTATAACTAGTGATTTTTATCAAAAAAATAATAATCATAACTAGTGATTACATGCATGTGTTGAATTAGTGATTACTATTGTAATATTAATGTACTTTACAATTATAATATATATATATATGTATATTGAAATCATAATTCACGTAATTATAGTTTGTGTAACTATGTTTTATAATCCGTATTTAGTTATTTAAATACTATGCTTTATAAAACCACAATCAAATATCGGAATGAACCATGAATTTCTAAATGAAAAGATAGTTATGGAACCTATAAAATATTTTATTAAATGTGATTTTCGATGGTAAAATGAAAAATTTATTTGTACAAAATTTAATTTATAGTTTTTATTTTTCGTATCTAGGTTGAAGTCATATTTTCAGTTGATGTATGATATTTATAATTTCATATTTAAATTTGTAAAAAGAAAAAAATAACTTACACGAACTTGTAAACTTAAATATTTGACATATGATTGAGTCCAATTGACATATGTCTTAATCTTATTAATTGTAATTATTCATGTATCATGTTATAAAATAAAGTAGATTTTGTAAGTAGTTTCTTGCAAGATTAGATTTGAACACTAATAATTAAATAAGACGTAGAGCAAAAAAATAATTTAAGAAAATAAATTAAAAATGAGATGGGAAATGTAACATATATTGATACCAAAATTAAAAGTTCTTAGATTGGTAGGAGGAGAATGTCATCGCAAGCGTATCTCCTATACATTAATTAAGAAGTAAGTTTGCCACATGTCTTCACCACAATTGTTTTTAACAAAAAAAATATGACATGACAATTTAAGATAATTTGATTGGTTTTAAATTGGGAGACTTACAAAAATACACCTTTGTATTGTCTGTTTTTCAAAAATATCCCTGCTTGAAAAAATTTTATTTTTACACCTCCTTTTTAATGAAAAAGACCATTATACCCCTAGACTAAAAGAAACCCTAAACGTTAAACCCTAAACCCTAAACCATAATTCCTAAACTTTAAACCCTAATAGCTAAACCCTAAACCCTAATCACTAAACCTTAAACCCTAAACCCTAAACTCTAATATTTGAGGTGTATATTTGAGAACCATTAAAAAACAGGTGTAAATGTAAAATTTTTTTTCCTTTTAAGTGTATTTCTGTAAATTAATCTTTTAAATTAATTTGATTGCAACTAAAAAAATTTGACATGGCAACCTAATTTTTTATTATCATTATAATAACTTTTTATCTAAAAAATTATAACATGGTTTCTATTTTATGCATATTATACACCACATATATAATTTCATATTTTTCTCAAATTATATTTAAATGATCCATAAAGATATTTTTGTATTAAATTATATAATAAAAGTATTTAGTTTGAGGGACCAAATTTTCTTTATAATTTACAAAACATTTCAAGTTTTAAAATCCAATTTATAATAAATCTGTGTATTTTAACATTCATCTATAAACATTACCAATAAATTTTTACAATGAAAACTATAGATAATAATGATGTGTATCAAGAAAACACATTAGTAAATTTTGTTAGAGTCATAATCATTAATTATATCCTGATCAAAACAAAATCATTAGTTATACTAAATCAAATAAATTATTAACATTTTGATGATAATTTATCCGCGCATTGCGCGGAGAACCATCTAATATATAATAATCTACTTGGGAAGAAATTCTAAATACATAATGGATTTAAGTTAACACACATATTTTTACTTTGGAAATTGGAATTTATTTAATTTTTTGGAATGGAAAATTATGTAATCACAACAAGATTGTATCTCCAAAAAGTTTATATATATCAACTAAAACATATACTATTAGGTGATACACACAAAGAACATCCTTCTCTCATATAAACTACATAACTTTATAGAACTACTTAAAAGGACACATAAAGATAGTTTGTATCCTTAAAGTTGTTTCATAAGCATTTAGTTTAACTAAAAATTGAATCTTCTTTCATCTCTCTCCTCAAGACATAACACAAAAGAATGAAGATATCATCAACTAGATTCATCCTTTTCATCATCCTCATCTCTATAACCATTGTTTCAAGTTCACCAAGTATTGGAGGAGTTGGTAAGCTATATATCATTGTTAAGCTTTATCACTATATACTAGTTTTACCTAAAAAGTTGGTATGTTATTAAAGAGCAAACAATAATATTATGATACATTGATACATGTAGACATATTGTCAAAAGTGGAGAAACTCTTTCGAAGTATAAACAGATTTTGTCGAAATATTTTTTTCTCTCATTTTTATATAACAAAATTGTAGAGGACGAAACGGAGTTTAACTACGAGATGAATGGAGATAAAGGGCCAGAGAATTGGGGAAAATTAAAACCAGAATGGTCATTGTGTAGCCAAGGCATGATGCAATCTCCTATTGATTTTAAGTACAAAAAAGTTTTAGTTGATCATGATCTTGGATACCTTCGTAGCCACTATGTACCATCAAATGCCACTATTAAAAATAGAGGCCATGATATTATGGTAATAATACAATATATATAAGTCCAAAATGTTATTTAATTTTATTAGGTCATATATATATAAAGACTAATGTGTTTTTTTTTCTTTCTAATATGCTAGTTGAAATTTGATGGAGGGAATCAAGGTATAGGTATCACTATAAATGATACTGAGTATCAACTTCAACAGATTCATTGGCACACCCCTTCTGAACACACTATCAATGGCATAAGGTACATCTACTTATATATTTACTATATTCTAGCATATCATTTGCATCATAACGACATAAATAATTAGGGGTAGGTGTTCGGTTCTTCAGTTTGTTTGGGTTGATTCTTTCGATTTTTGGATAATTCGGTTCTTAAAATTTGTATTCGGTTGGTACCGAAAAAATTCATTCGGTTCGGTTTTGACTGAACTAAATAATCATTCGTGTATTTTCCCGTACTTCCACCTATTTCCGAACTTTCAAGTATTTTTTAGTATTTTAGATATTTTTGGATTTCTAAAATGTTTTGATTTCTTTCAGGTTCGTTCAATTCTCTAATAGTTCTTAAATAGTGATAATCATTCGAGTATTTTAAAATCTAAGTTTTGTTTCAGTTAATATGCACGCCTCTAATGATAACTATGAAAAATGAATTTCGAATTTATTATTTGAGATTCAAATAACATGAAACTTTTTTTTAATACTAACAAAATATAGATTTATTCTTGAGGAACACATGGTTCATGAGAGCAAAGATGGACGTATTGCTGTTGTTGCCTTCTTTTACAAATTGGGAAGACCTGATCCTTTGCTCCTTTTGGTATTGCAATCTCAAATTTCACTCTTAGCTAATGTTTTAATTAACCCTATTCCTTATATACAAAATTTACTAAGTTATACAAAATATTTTATGTTATGGATATATAGTTGGAAAGACATTTGAAAAAGATTACTGATACGCAAGGATCCGAGGAATATTTCGGAACGATTGATCCATTGCTAATTGATTTTGAGTCGAAATATTACTATAGATATCTCGGATCTCTTACAACTCCTCCCTGCTCTGAAAATGTCATTTGGACCGTCTCCAAAGAGGTAATATTATACTCTTTATAGTTTTGATATTTCAAATTAGTGTTATAAACCTTATGTTTTTATTATTTTTTATAAAAAAAATATAAACTATGGTTAATGGGTATTATAAATTTATAATAATGTTTAATTTATATAAATTTCTATTTTTTGTTTGTTTTTTCTCTCTCTCTAAATTTTTACAGATGAAGACTGTGACAGTAAAGCAATTGGTGTTGCTTCGCACGAGTGTACACGATGTAAGTGTTGTTAAGCTTTTTTTAACTTCTAATGTTAAGTAAGTTTATAGACTTAATTAAGAAAATTGTTAATTCTAATACATACTTATACTTATTTTATTTTATTTTATGCAGCAATCTAATACAAATGCTAGGCCACTTCAACCTAGAAATGGACGTTTAGTGACATTTTACAAACCAAAATGGCATATTTAAACCATTTTAAACTTTTTTCAATTAAATATAAAGCTACTATTTTAAGTGATGTAAAAAAATATTAAAAAAGCTAAGATTTTATGTTTGGTTATTACTTATTTTTCATGTTGTATGTTTTTTTAATGCTTTAATTGGACTTCTTTTATGCGTGTCAAAATTTAATAAAATGTTATAATTAAGATATTTATGATTAGGAATTACATGTGCCAATATGTTTTGTATGAACTATACTTTTTATTTTATAAACTAGATTTGGTAAGTTGGTAAGAAATAAGAATAGATTTTAGCCCTTATAGCTTAATAAGATAAATAAACTAATATGATAGATAATACAAAGTAATTTACTGGAGAATTTTACAGTATTTGTGTGCAATACAAAAGTTAAAAAGGAAAAGAGTTAGTTTAGAAATACCAAAATCAAAATTTTTAAATTGATATCATAAAATGGTAAGAAAGAAAGAGAGAGTGTAACTTGTGTATAACTCTGTGGATTACATTTTTAATTGTCATAACAAGCATATACATTTGCAAGGAAACTCTATAAACACATATAACCAAATAATTTTTTAAAATTTTTAATATTATTCTGTAATCACGTCAAGATTACTACTTAAACAAATCTTATTAGGTAATGCACAAAGATCTTTTTCCTTCTTTGTAACTATATAATTTTATAGAAAGATAGCTCAAAGCAAAGGAACGTAAGATATGTGTTATCTTAAGTAATATAAGAGAATAAATACAATTGTGTTATCAATACATAATATCTCCTTGAAGTTGTTTCACAAGAATTTTAGCTTAAGCTTATAAAAATTAAATCTTCTTTCATCTCTCTCTCTCTCTACACAACACAAATCACAAAAACATGAAGATATCATCAATTGAATATATCTTTTTCATTATCTTCATCATCTCTATAACCATTGTTTCGAGTTCACCAAGTCATGGAGAAGTTGGTAAGCTATATTTACTAGATTCCACATCTTATATTTATAAAAGATGATAACAAACTCTGTTACCAATTGGTTTTGAATTGAAATCAGACAACGAAACCGAGTTTAACTACGAGAAGAAAGGAGATAAAGGGCCAGAGAAATGGGAAACATTAAAACAAGAATGGCAAATGTGTAGCAAAGGCAAAATGCAATCTCCCATTGATATTATGGACAAAGGAGTTTTGATTGATCATAATCTTGGATACCTTATTAGCCATTATTTACCTTCCAATGCCACTCTTAAGAATAGAGGCCATGATATAATGGTAATAATAATCAAATATATTATCATTTTGATTCATATATAATAATGATTAATGTTTTTTTTTTGTTTTTGTTATATACATATACTAGATGAAATTTGAAGGAGGAAATAAAGGTTTAGGTATTGTTATAAATAGTTCTGAATATCAACTTCAACAGATTCATTGGCACTCTCCTTCTGAACACACTATCAATGGCAAAAGGTATATATCTCTAGCTAGCAACTCATATACATTTACTATATTCTACCATATCATTTGGATTATACTAATACTATAGAATTTGCTTTTGTTAATAAAATAAAATTTCATTTAGGGTTTAACACTAATAGAAAAAATTGGTATAGCCACGTTTTACACGAAAAAACGTGGCTATAGGATCGGAACTTTTTTTCGTGCCTAAATCGTGGCAAAATCATTCACATAGCCACGATTAGCCACGAAAACAAAGTCACGATCAAGTAGCCACCATTTAGCTACGAAATCTGTCGTGGCTATAACACATTTTTTTATTAGTGATTTATTACTTGAGATTGAAATATATTGAATAATATGACATTAGGTTTGTTCTTGAGGAACATATGGTTCATGAAAGCAAAGATGGACGTATTGCTGTTGTTGCTTTCTTTTACAAATTGGGAAGACCTAATCCTTTTCTCTTTTCGGTATTGTATTCTCAGCCTTCTCTGTTGATAATCGGGCGGCTTAATCCTTTCAAACGAATTTATCCGTCGATTAATTTATTCTTCGATTTTTCTAATGGATCTAAAGCGTGACAACATATTATCAATCTTCTTCCATCTCATATTTTAATTAACCATCCTTTTTTACATGATTACTCATTTGATATATTCATTAATTTTTATCGATTACTCATATAGTTGGAAAGACATTTGAAGGAAATAACTGATACACATGAATCCGAAGAACATGTTGGAATGATTGATCCTAGGAGGTTTGATTTTGAATCAAGACAGTATTATAGATATCTCGGATCACTTACAACGCCTCCATGTTCTGAAAACGTTATTTGACGATTTCCAAAGAGGTAGTTTCTATTTTCTAATTACTAATTAATTATAGTTTTCATATATTAAATATTTTTATTATACACCTTGTTACTTGAACTTTGTTAATCAAATTATTTTCTCTATAAACTATGGTTAATAGATATTATAATGTTTAATTTATATAAAAGCTTATTTTCGATTTGTTTTCTACCCTAAAATTTTCAGATGAGGACTGTGACAATAAAACAATTGATGATGCTTCGTGTGACTGTTCACGATGTGAGTGATTATAAAGTTCTAATGTTAATTAAGTATTTAGTTAAGATAATTGCAAATGTAATACATTTTTTTGTTTGCCATGCAGCAATCTAATACAAATGCTAGACCCCTTCAACGTCAAAACGAGCGTTTAGTGACATTTTACAAACCAACATGACATATTTAACTAAATATAAAGATAATATTCAAAGTGATGTCAAAATAAAATTAATAATAAAGCTACTATCTTAAGTTTAAGAGATAAATATTGATTGATTGTCAATATTTTTTACGGTAAAAATTATAGCGTTTATTTTTCAAAAAAAAAAAATTATCGCTTTTATAGTGTAAAAAAAACAACTAGAATAAAAAACAGAATTTACCATGAATAAATCAAATTATAATTTACCCCAAAAAATCAAATTATTAAATAGAAGAAGCATAATAAGTAGGTGTTATAAAAAAAAAGAAGAAGAAGCATAATAACTTAATAATAATAATAATAATATTGTGGATGATTATATCCAATAACCTAAAAATCTATTAACTAATTTTCTAACCTTTTTTACCAAAAGAAATATTACTTTCTACCTCCATTTTTTTAGTTCAAAAAAGAAGGCTAATTTGTATACCCCCAATATTTTACTATTATTCTTTTTAAAATCTCTGAATAATTAAATAATATTTTTCAATGATTTTTCACCAAAATCATCCTAATATTTTTCTTTTATTGTATAGGAAAACGATGTTATAAATAATATTTAACTTTCAAAATTGTATATTCTTTTATCCGAAATATTGTAAACAATTTAATTCTAGGGTGAGTTTGCTTAAAAACCATCTAAAATCATTATTTAATTTGTGGAACTATCAAAATAAAAATATTGAAAGCGAATTACAATTTCACCCCAAAATTTTTAAAGAGAGACAAAAAAAAAAGTAAAAGAAAAGGTTTAAAAACTTGATTAATACTTTTTTAGATTATTCACTACAATTATCCATGATTCTAATTTGATGTGTTTGTTTTGGGAAATAAAGCACATTAGTTTATAAACAAAGTTAGTTAACTATAATTCTATAAAACACTATTAAGAGTAAATTACCTAATTAATAATTACACACCAAAATATCAACAAACCAACAAAAAAAAAACTTTTTTTTGTTTTCTCTTTCACTTCTCCTTCCTCCCAGTGATTTCACTAACTGAATCTTCTTCTCTCACCTCGTTGCCCTTCGAGATCAAAGAAGCGACTCAGAAGAACCCTAATCTCCGTAAGAAACTTTCTCATTTCTCCTTCAATTTTCTTCACTTTTTGTTCCTTTCTCCACCAATTTCGCTTCGAGATTCGTCTCTTTCATGGCGGATTTTGTATATCGTCTCTGTATTGGCCTCTTGTTTAAGCATCGTACATCTCGATTATCACTAAACTGTTATGTCGTTCTTCCTTTTCCGATTGTAGTTGTCGGCGATTTCGTTTTTGTTACGAATCACTGTGAAACTTTTGTTGTGGATCTTTGTTTGTTGCTATGGTTTCTATTTTTGATTTGTTTTGTTTGAAATTCGCCATTGTATTGTATTACTCTCAGTGTGGTTTGTGATTCATGAGCTTTGTTTGATATTATACTTAGAAGATTTTTGACGATTATTGCTTTCTCACATTGAAAAATGTTATAGTTTCATCATTCGTGATTTGTTTCTGATTTGTTATTTGCAGGATGGTTTAGTGATCAAAGAACGAACAATTTCGTCAGAACGTTGAAGAGTTTCTTGTGTCCTTCAAGGATTGCTGTTGATTTGGAGATTTTGCAATTCAATGGGGATCATGCACCGGAGGTATATTTTCGACCGGCTTGATGCTAATATACAAGCTCTGTATTGGTTTCAGTCTGAAAAGTGAGTTATTGCTAATATTTTTGCAGCGGTGCTTCGAGAAGAACTAATGAAAATGCAAAGCTTATCATAATCACGATCGTGGGGATAGTGTTTGGTTTTTTTATCGGTATCACATTACCAGTTTCTTTTAGAAAGGTATATGAGGTGGGGGATTCATAGGTATAGCTTCCCTTTTTTTGTATGTCTCTTTTTTTCTCCCGTTGATCTATTTTGTATTCTGCAGATTAACTTACCCGCAGGCCTTATATCATCTCTTGATGTAGCCATGTCAGATGGGAAATTATTTTCCGGTGGCAGATCACCTGAAGATTTTGGCTCAAGGCAGTTTCCTAAGGTATCTCTACTAAATCATCTCAACAGATTCACGAGGCAGTGCACTGATTTTGTTTTTCATGCTAATCATGTGTTCTGTTTCTATGTTTCCAGATATATGTTCCAACCAATCCGCATGGTGCAGAACTACTTCCTCCAGGAATTATTGTAGCGGAAACAGATTTCTACTTGCGTAGGTTATGGGGTGAACCTAGTGAAGTAAGTTCTACTATCTTCTTGGTTTACCAAGTCTAATGGCAACATGTACAATTTGCATAGTCTAACAATATAGTGATTGGAGATTTCTAAAAGAAAATGTATTGCATTTGCAGGATTTGACGAAGAAACCAAAATATCTTGTAACTTTTACAGTTGGGTTTGAGCAGAGGAACAATATAAATGCAGCTGTTAAGAAGGTTCTACAATAGCTCAATATTAACGCTTAATACGAGTTTTTTGAATACTAATAACAATAAGATTTTTGCTTTTATCATCGATGTTCAGTTTTCTGAAGATTTCCAAATTTTGCTATTCCATTACGATGGCCGAACGACTGAATGGGACCAGTTTGAGTGGTCAAAAAACGCAATTCATATCAGCGTAAGCAAACAAACAAAATGGTAAGAAATCTGATTAGGTCAGCATGATATATTCAATTCTTCAGAAAGCCATGAATTTATGTTTAATTTTTGGCAGGTGGTATGCCAAGAGATTTTTGCATCCTGATGTTGTCTCAGCTTATGAATATATATTTATATGGGATGAAGATCTTGGAGTCGAGCACTTTAATGCAGATAGGTAATTACTAATTACTTACTTGTCTGGAATTGCAGTTACAGATCAATGACAGTCTTTACATTTGGTGTTGTTACTTTCAGGTACATTGAGTTAGTTAAGAAGCACGGTTTGGAGATTTCTCAACCAGGCTTAGAGCCAAACAATGGACTTACATGGGAAATGACAAAGAGGAGAGGTGACCGAGATGTCCACAAGTAAGAACTCTCTCTTCTCTTTTACGTTTCCTTTTGAGTTTTAATATGTCCCTGAGTTGTTTGAGTGGTGAACAGAGAAACTCAAGAAAAACCAGGATGGTGCAGTGATCCACATCTACCTCCATGTGCTGCGTATGACTATGCACACTCTTGCTCTCTCTCTCTCTCTCTCTCTCTCTCTCTTTGTCTAGCCCACTAAAGAGTGCTTCATCATTTTCGGTAACTGTTTTTCCCATCTGCAGGTTTGTTGAGATTATGGCACCTGTATTTTCAAGAGAAGCATGGCGATGTGTATGGCATATGATTCAGGTTTTTGTTTATCTAAACGATCTCTGGTCATCTTTTTTGCCCTTATATTTATAGTCAGTAGGTTTGAACATTATACATTTGTATTCACATGACAAGAAACTGTGGCATTCTTCAATCCACTTTGGTTTCTAGCTAAGTAATCAATAGGAGTCTCTCTACTCTAGTCGTCAAGAACATCGGTCGGTCCTTTAATAGAATCTTGCTTATGTATGGTGCAGAATGATCTTGTCCATGGATGGGGTCTCGACTTTGCTCTCAGACGATGTGTTGAGGTTAGTTATTGCCCTCCACGTCTTCGGTAAATCCTTTCGAAGCTTTGTTTATTACACAAATCGCTCTTTATTGAATCTCCACCTGCATGCTTTCTCTTCACTCTACAGCCTGCTCATGAGAAGATAGGTGTGGTAGATTCACAATGGATTATTCACCAAGTGATTCCTTCCCTTGGAAATCAGGTGATTTTTCCGTTTTTAAGCGATGAAGCGACTTTTGCTCTTCTTATATCTCTGAAATGATCTCTTGACTCGATTTTCATCTAACAGGGTGAATCCGAGAATGGTAAATCTCCATGGCAAGGGGTAATAAACCATACACTTTCATAATAAAAAAACCCGCTTCTCTATCCTCTGGACAACCTCAGTGTGTGTGTGTTCTTACTCGGTTTCAGGTGAGAGAAAGATGCAGAAACGAATGGACAATGTTCCAAAACCGCGTAGCAGAAGCAGATAAAGAATACATGGAACGACAACAACAACACAAGGTAAAAACTTAGTTCATTACCGTCTCTGTAAATGAAAGCTTTCGTTTTCGATGATCAAGTGAAGTGAGTGTGATGAGAGAAAGAGAGAGAGAGATCTATAGTAGTCTCCTCCTTAGTTTAAAACCTCTCGGATTTATCTACCACGTATTTAGCTTTTATAAGATCTCATATGATACAATGATATGATTAGATGCATAATTATATAACCTTGATTTGATCTTAATCCAACCTACACATTACACATACAATCCGAGAACTCGGAGTAGTCACGATTAGGCACAAGATCAGAACAGTTTTCGTTGGAATTCTGGATCGATGTTCCTCGATAACTTGGTAAGCTTCATGGGAGCTCCAGGGCAATATGCAGAAGGAGGTGTGTATGAACCATTACCGGACTCCTCGAGTTGAAGGCAGAGAACAATACTAAAGAGGTTTCGATACAACGACTCGACGATTTCTTCATCCGAACAAGAATCATCGATCCTCATATGATCGTTGTAATGGTCACAGAGTGGAGTCAGTGCAATGATTCCACTATCTCCATTACAGATTGGAGTTTTGGGTTCTTCCACATAAGCTGTTGTTGGGTCTTCATCTCCCATAATGTTACAGTAGTACCTGAGCAAAAACATAGCCATGAACAAACCCTAAGCATCGTTTTAAAACTGCGATTCTATTCGATGAAGAAACAAACGATTTACATAAACACCAACGAAGTTTGATTCCTTGTTATGTGTTTAGTAGCAATTCACAAACTGTATCTTGAAGATTACAAATCATGATGCCACAAATGAACAAAGAATCTAATTTACAATACGGATTTGATGATATGAGATGATGTTATATGTATAAACTTCACAGTGAGAATACTTGTGAAAAAGATTCATAGAGGAAAAAAAAAAGATCATACCTTTGTTTTCGTGAGGTCTCTGTAACTTTTGTTTATGATCTTCAGAAATGGAGTTAAGTGAAAAAACAATAAGCCTAAGGTAATTCAGTTTTGGCCCATTAAAATTATCAGACCCATTTTTATTGTTATCTGAAATTATCTTTGAGCCCATATTAACACAAAAAGACTATATAATAGAATATCTAAATTCCAATGGAAAAATATAAACAAATCAAGGCATAACAGTTACTATAATAATTAGTTTGCTAAATATAGGAAACTCTGTGGAGATAATATTTATCATTAAAGGAAATTCTTGTATTTTTTATTAATTATTTGCTTACATTGAGATGTAATAAACATTACAAACGATCTTTTTTGATAAAAGATGCATGCATGGTTCACAAAAACAAAAAAACTAAAGACATGCGGATAAAAAAAGTTCAGTGGATTTTTTTTTCATCAAAAAAGTTTTGTGGATTAAAAAACAAAACATGTCAACACACACACACAAGGACTGGAACAAGACATCGACGACAGACATATAAACCCACACCAATTTCATAGACAAGGCTGGTCCCTCACTTAGCTAAACAATTTTGTATTTCCTGATCCGTTCCGCAACATCTGACCACGACGAACGGTTCTATTTGTACGATAAACGATTGACATACAGTCTGCAAAAATTGTACCATAGAAATTGTGAGATATAGTGCATTTATCTTTTCGGTCAATTTTCTTTATAAAACTTTACAGTTAAACGCGTTTGTGCTGAAACAATATTGAGATCGGCGACATTCCGAAAATTGATTTCTAGAATTTTACGAATCAAGATTAAATCGCTTCTTTAAAATTTTTCGAAATATCACTTTTGACCATCGGATACGGTGGATCTGGAGACCGAAAACGAAAAACGCTGTAACACATAAAAACGGACACATAAAAAAAAACGGAATATTAATCAACCTTCTAATCAACCATTAAATACTAAAAGGTATAAATATAAATTTTTTTTTGGTCGGAAAAAATATAAATATAAAATTTTCGTCTCTCTCATCAATTTTCGCACTAGTCCTCTCTGTTCTCAGTGCGTGTTTCCTAAAAGTTTTTTTTTCCTTTCTGGGTTGCGAGAAACCAAAGAGAAAATCTCGTGGCCCTGTTATCTCGGGAGCTCACAAAATCTCTCCTTTTCGTCATCGTCGTCTTCTTCTTCTTCATCTTCTTCATCTTCTTCCTCCATCGATGTAATACAAAGCGATCTCTTTCTTAGGACCTAGCTTGATAGCGAGTTTTGCTAGGGAAGAGAAACCCAACAGCAATCGAGAGAATTTATGAGCACGAGATCTCGATTCTCTCATACACGTAGGCCTCTCTCTTCTCTTTCAATGTTTCCTTTGTTCCTTTTCACATTCAATGCTTTCGATTTTCTGGGTCCCCTTTTTGCCCTCTTCTGTAACATTTCGTTTCAGTTTCGTTTTCTTTCTCTACAAACTCACAATCGATTAAATCTTCGTTTTCAGCTTCTGGGTTTTGCTCATTTCGCAATTTCGATATCGAATTTCTCTTCAGCTTCGATTTCGTTTCAGAAAGTTTGATTCTTGTTTGGAATCGAAGGCACAATGCAAATGAATCATGTTTCGAAGCTTGCTCTAGGGTTAATACTTCTCTGCTCAGGTATGTTAGAATCGGTTTCATGGAGATTTTGATTGATTCCTACTTTGTAAAAAACTTGACTTGTGTTTGATCTTTATCAGTTCTTGCTTCCTCCTCTGCGGAACTTGAGTTTGGTCATTGTGAAAGAGTTGTGAAAACTTGGGCAGATTCTTCTTTGTCTCTTGAAGAAAATCTCAATAAAGACAAACGCTCTCTTCAAGATTTGCTCTTCTTTCTCCATGTTCCACGAACTGGAGGCAGGACATATTTTCATTGGTGATTCTCTCTCTTACAAGTTAATCGAAAAATATTCGTTTGATCCATGTGGTTAATGCTGTGTGTTTGTTATGTCTTCTTGTAGTTTCTTGAGGAAAATGTATGATAGCTCTGAGGAATGTCCTCGATCTTACGATAAACTCCATTTCAATCCAAGGTATCTTCATCTGATCTCTCTTTGTGGCTTGTGGAAACAAGAAGATCAGTAGTAAAGAAGCCGTAAAGAAAGATGTTTGTGCGTTTTACGGGTTAAGAAGTTGGCTTTTATATAGTTTAGCTTAACATGAGATTAGTAGATGGTTCATTACTCGAGTTTTTACTTTGCGTAGATAGTGTTTAATATTAGAATAGCTATGTTGGGTTCCTGTTTGCTAACTTTAAAAATATAGGAAGGAAAAGTGCAAGTTGTTGGCCACACATGATGATTATAGTTTGATGGCGAAGCTTCCGAGGGAGAGAACTTCGGTGATGACAATAGTTCGGGATCCTGTTGCGCGTGTGTTAAGCACTTATGAATTTTCAGTAGAGGTAGCAGCTAGGTTTTTGGTGCATCCCAATTTAACTTCTGCAATGAAGATGTCTGGCCGTATACGCAAGGGCAATGTAATAAGCACACTTGACATATGGCCATGGAAATACCTAGTTCCATGGATGAGAGAAGACCTCTTTGCTCGGGTATGTCAAATTACTCCCATCTGTCTTCTATTGTTGCACACATATATGGCTTTTAAGCTCATATATGACACAAAAAGCTACATACTGAAGCTTGTTATTCATATATGCCCTTAGCGAGATGCACGGAGAGCTAAGGGCATGGTTACCATTGAAGACGATAACCCGTATGATATGGAAGAGATGCTTATGCCTTTGCGCAAATATCTCGATACGCCTACTGCTCATGACATAATCCATAACGGAGCGACGTTTCAGGTAATTTCCCATGTTGTTTATCTATCTTCTTTAAGTTATCGATTAGGGATCTCCAGTGCATTTTCATTTCATTTCACAGATTGCAGGATTGACAAATAACTCCTATTTATCAGAAGCACACGAGGTTCGGCATTGTGTGCAGAAGTTCAAAAGCCTTGGTGAGCCTGTTCTCCAAGTCGCCAAGGTAGTAAAACTTGCTTTTCATCATAATTCATTGTATCTCGGTATTACTTTTTGTCATATCAGCAGATTCTATAAGCTATTCGAGTTTGCAGAGGAGGCTGGACGGCATGCTGTATGTTGGACTGACCGAGGAGCACAGGGAATCTGCATCACTTTTTGCAAATGTAGTCGGTTCTCAAGTACTTTCTCAAGTGGTTCTGTCCAATGCAACTGCGAAAACCAAAACTAGTAGATCAGGTTAGTGTAAGTTTCTCTCTCACCACTCTGGATGTATATCCTGAACACCGTTGTTTCCCTCCTTATCTACTCATAGTTACCTGAAGCTTATTGTTTTGTACTATGAGGGCATATCATATAATCTTTAATCGTTTCCATCGTGTATGTTTGTTTGTTCTTTATTTCTCGTTGTCACATCATCTTCAAAGGTTCTCCTGCCCTCTTTTGTTTGGGACTTGTATCTTTCTCTGAATTTTATGGGTTAATTTTAGTTTCTTGGAGTGAGTAGATTGATAATACGACAGTGGTCGTGTGCAATACCGTCTAGGCTTTCTATTGCTTTTGCTTTATCTAAAGTCAGGTTAACAAAGTGTCTGTACTTGCACTCACATCTTTACAACTTCATTTGCTTTGACGCTTCAGATGCAAGCGTCGCAGTATCAGAGACAGGGTCAGATAAGAGAAATATTCAGGTAAAGTCAATTGTAATAATTTGTTTGTTCGGTCAACTGTAATTGCCTCGCTGAAAATGCTTGTGATGCTGCAGAATGGTACATCTGAAGTTGCAAAGGATAAGGCAGAAGCTAAAAGCGGAAATGTAAGTAAATATCCATTTCGTATGTATGATCGACGTGTGAAAGTAGTGTGATTTTATATCCATTTACACACCTCAGATGACGGTAAAAACCCTTATGGAAGTCTATGAAGGCTGCATTGTACATCTACGGAAGTCTCAAGGAACCCGACGAGTCAACTCCTTAAAGAAAATCTCACCCGCAAATTTTACCAGAGGGGTAAAGTATCTTTTTTCTCTCTACATGATTCAAAACCATCAATATTAGTGGAGAGAAGGGTCTGAATAATCAACATCTCTTGAAAAAATACATTTTTACAGACGCGTGCAAGAGTTCCGAGTGAAGTCATTCAGCAGATCAAATCGCTTAACAACCTCGATATAGAGCTTTACAAGTATGCAAAAGAAATATTTGCCAAAGAACATGAACTTTTGTCGAAGAAGTCGGTCTCAACTGTAAGCCCCTCTCTGAAAGTTTCGTCTTTACGGTTTTTCGCCTTTTGTTTAACCGATACAAAGACTGTTTCTAAGTCACAATGTGTGTGTGTGTGCAGTCTAAGAGAAGCATTGTTGATTTGCAGAGTGAGTTATTGAGAAACGTATTCGGAGAAATGAATGATGAGAAGATGTGGAAGTTGATGACATTGGCATTGATCCTTTTATTGCTCTTCCTCTTCTTTCTTTTTGTAAACGCTAGAAGAAGAAGAACCTCTAAGGTTAAAATTTGATCATTGTCACTTTATTTGGGCTAAATCAGTAATTTAAAGGAAATTTGGGGGTCGAATTGTAATATTCTTTTCTTTTTGGCTTTTCGTGGAAAAGAAAAAGTTTTGGGTGTTGCCTTAAGGGAGGAAAATGTCAGAATTAAAACTTATCTTCTTTTATTGAAAATACAAGAAAATGCAGGCAACGTTACAAAATTAGTTGGTTTCATTTTATTTTCCAACATTGGTGAATTTACACCTTTTTTTTTTGGAATTTTCAGTGAATTTAAAATTAAAATTATGCTCAATGTTTGTTGTTAACATATTTAATTACTGATAATTATACTACTTTAGTAAGAACTTTTTTTCATCATCAAGCAACCAAATTTATTTTTGACATAGTTGACTACCTCACGAGTGTATATGGACAATCTCACGTGAATATGGACTTTTGCATTCGGTCCATTAGCAAACTTGGAAAGAGAATCTATCAGTAGACAATTTTTTCCTTGGAATTAATCCGAGTTTGTTTGAATTTGAGATTATCCTAAGTTATAAAAAATATTATAAAAATGACGAATACAAATTTTAAAAAAATGCAGAAAAATATATACCTCGCACATGATATTATTTGTTTTTTTATTAAGGACACAATATTTTATATATATAAAAATAAAAATAAATGGTGAATCAAATAAATTTGACAAAAATAATAATTGAGAGGAGTAGTAATAGTAGTAAGAAGAAAGAACACATCATGTGGAAAATGGAAGCAAAGAGTTAGGCAAGGGACCCACTTTCCCATGAGGTAACGCCACAATTATTTTTATCATTTTTTCGGTTATCGTCTCGTAATCGTCGGTGATCTCTCCATTTCACTTTGACAAAATTAAAACTATATATTATACACTTTCTTATTTATTTCTTAATTATAATTAACATCATTGATCATACTTACTTTTTTATTATTATTATCACTATTATTCAGATTGGATCCACGAACCATCCTGATTTTTTTTTGCATGTGCTTTGCTTTTTTTATTTATATATTTAATTCACTTTACTATTATTACCATTCTTTTTTTTTGTGTCAACATATTATCACCATGTTAAAAATTTGGTAAATTATTTTTTCTTTGTGTCGACATTTATTCCTCATAGATAAAAATATTTGACTGATATTTATTTTTTACTTACCTTTTATGTTTATTCAAAATATCCATAACTTTGAATTTTGATTTTTTTTTAAAAAAAACTTTAGGCAACGCTTCACAATTGAATTAATTCTACTTTCGGTTAATAAATTTATTAAAAATTGAGTTACTATACAATATATTTTCTTTCTTTGTCTTCTCCCAAAAAATTGATTACTGAATTTTCTTTAAAGTTAAGAAATGTTTATATCAAAAAAGTAGTTTCCTTATTTTTTTTNTTTTTTTTTTAATCTCTTTAAAAAAAAAAAAAAAGAAACCGACGAGACATTGAAAACTCCAATCTACCTTTCTCCCTCCTCCTTCTCTCTCTCTCTCTCTCTCCTCTGTTTCTCTTCTTCTCTCTCTCTCTCAATTTCAAACCCTAAATCCCCAAACTCGTAATCGTACGTCTCTCTCTCTCTATCTCTCTCTGTAGACAGTATGGTTCGTGGGTCTCTCTCGTTCTTCATTTCTTTGCTTCATGTGAAGCAATTTCTTCAATGTTTCATACGTTTTTTTTTGCATTTCCTGTGTTTCGTCCTTACTTTTCTGAGAAAATGTAGAAAGCAATTTCATTTCGTTGTGGGTTTTTCATTATCTTTGTGTTTGCTTCGTTGTTGTTTGTAAAAATGCAACCGACACTTCGTTCTCTGTGGGTTTAACCTGAGTGAGAAGATGTAATCTCAATCTTCGCCATTGTTGTTGTTTGATGTTTCTTAAGAGTGATGAAACATGGAGATTGTTTTAAATTAATCAAATTTGGTGTTTAAGCTAATTTTAAAAATTTTACTGATAATGTTTAGTAGGTAAAAGAAGAGAAGTATGAATTGGTTAGCTGAAGAGGATTTCAAAGTTTTGTCTGATGGTTTCTTTGATGATCTCATCAATCATGTCGATTTTCCGCTCGATGACGTTGATGCTACTAATGGTGAAGGAGATTGGGAAGCTAAGTTTCGAGAACTTGAGCCTCCTCCTATGGATATTTTCTCGAGTTTGCCTTCTGAGATCACTTCTTGTGGCGTTAACAAGAGCGGTGTCTGTGTAGGGATTCAGAAGAGTGTTCCTACTTTGGTAACACACTTGTTTCGTATTCACCTTATGCATATTAGTTTGTACATTATTTCACACTATCAAATCTTGAATTCGCGGTTTCAGGGTTAATGGTTGAGTCTTTACTACATTAGATTGATTATATACAGTCCTGACATTCGTTTGTGATATGGTGTTTTGTTGGTGCAGAAACAGTCGAGTTCTTCTGAAGCCTTGTCCGGCATAAACAGCAATCACCACAAGTCTTTATCTAAGCTATTTCAGTCTTCAAGTCCAGTCTCGGTTCTCGAGAGCAGTGAGGGTACTTTCTTGCCTCAGAACTCGATACTGACTTTCGCTGTGAAAGGCAAGAGAAGCAAGCGCAAACACCCTACAACACTGAGACTTAGATACCTTTTCCCATTTGAACCTAGAAAGCCTGAGAAAGAGTTGACTCCGAACGAACCAGAATCCAAGAGTTATTACTACTCTTCTGAGCAACAACACGCCAAGAAGAAACGCAAGATTCAGCTGACCAACCACACGGTTTCTTTTGGCTTAGAGGCAAGTAACTCTGATGGGATAATACGGAAATGCACTCATTGCGAGACAACCAAGACCCCTCAGTGGAGAGAAGGACCAAACGGACCAAAGACCCTCTGCAACGCTTGCGGAGTCAGGTTCAGATCTGGCCGTTTAGTACCAGAATACAGACCAGCCTCAAGCCCGACTTTCATCCCATCTGTGCACTCAAACTCACACAGGAAGATCATAGAGATGAGAAGGAAGGATGACAATCAGTTTGATACCGGCATGATCCACGCGGTGACATCAGGAGCTTAAAGAGCGTGCAAGGCAGTTTTGATGAGACGATCCGCGAAATTGGGAACTCAATGGAGGAGGAGGAAGATGGTATAAACAAAAGTAGTGGTTAGTGACTATCTGATGAAGAGAGTTTAGAGGAAGGTTTAGTTGTTGAAGTTAGGGCTATTACATAGTATTGTTTGATTATGTATTATTTTTTTTTATGTTGCTCTCTCATATTTTGCCAACTATATGTTTGCAGAAGAAAAAAATTGTTTCTCTCTTTTTTTATAAGTAATCCTATTCTTTTATTCTTCAATGTCATTATATATTAGAAAAAATTATGTTGTTTCATGTTCAATTTTTTGCAAAGCTATAGTAATTTTGGGTTAAAAATAGTTAACAACAACAGAAACTTAATTTTCTTCTTGCATCAAATTTCAACTAAATAAAAAACAAGTTTTCTTTCACTCATACAAAATCACACTGTACAATAAAAGATAAAGGCTAGTTTTGGTTTCACTCCGAAACTTCAACTTCTTGTTGATCAACTTTCCAATAGTTGTTATCGTTGAACTCTTTCGATTCCTCTGCCTTTTGATCCTTCTCGACCATCTCCGGGTTCCTTTTCATCGCTCCAGCTTCTCCGACAATTCCTTCCTTCATCGCTTGCTCCATCGCTTTCTCTGTCGCTTCCGGTTCCACTCCCATAAACTCTACATCCTTCTCAGTTGGGGATGATCCGTTTGGAATCACGGGGTCGGTTTTTACCTCGAGCATTGGTATGTCGAGGTTCATCGTAGTCTTGCTATCTTTGTCGTCGTCATCATCGATGAATGGGTTTAAACCGGTGCCACTTGTTTGCATATCGGATGATGGTTCATCCCACCCGGCCCATTCTGGTGACTGTTCGGCAAAAGCTTCTTCGGTTTTCTCTGATGTGTTGAAGTCCAAGAACCCGAGTGGACTCCCCATTTGGAGGTCGGCTTCAGCTGTTTTGTCTTCTTTTGGGTTTCTGGTCAGATCATCGTCTTCTTCTCCAACCACAACCTCGTCGTCATCACTGCTGCTAGTGTTGGCATTAAAGGTTCTGTTCAGTTCCGCGTCCTCTATTGTCTTGGAACCTACTGTGTCAGAAGGTGTGCTGCTGAATCTATCGTCTTGGAATGTGAACCAATTTGAATTTGTAAACAAGCTGTCGCAGAGCAATGAGATAATTTTTGCGTAAGAGAATGTCATATTAAGTCAGCAACATGCAGTGAGGATACCGGAAAAACTCACCTTCCTTGGTCGTCCCCGAGTCTTAAGGATGAAATTACTACTTCAGCAGATTCATCATCGAAATAAACATCCTGCATAGTAAGAATACATACCGATTAGGACAAGCTGATACTTTCTTCGAAATTTCAACAAAAAAAAGGAGAGGAGAAAATGTTCAAGGCTTACATCATCGTCTCTATCAAGAGCATTGCGGTCCTGACCAGTAAAAATAAAAAAAAGATTATATATATAGAACCGGTTAAATCGCGTTCATAAAAGAGGAAGCAGAGCACTAGGATGAGAACATACCTCTTCATTGTCATCATTCCCATAGATATTATAAGTAAATGCTTGGCTTAAATTATTGGCCAGAGCTGCAACATCATAATCCTTGTCTTCCTCGTCACTATCTCTTGTTCTGTCTTGTATTGTAGTTGGGCGCCTACAAGTAAAAGTTCGTTTAGGAATACTTATAACCAAGAGAGATAATACAATACAAAACTCAAGACCAGCTTGCTACTCAAGAGCATAGGTTAATGGACGAACCCGCATCCCCATCTGTGGACATTCTCCACGGTGTTGCGCTCCTGCAGAACACTACCTTGCCACTCATTCCATTCACTATTTTCCTAAAAAAAATGAGAATGAACGAAGTCTCAGTCAGCAAACATGACAAGAGTGCGCATGAGAATGAGACGACCAATCATCTCAAGAATCAACTGATGATTGTATATTCCTTATGCGTGTAAAGCGACAAGAAGTGGCAGAAGAAAAATAACACAGACAGAAACTGTATTAGTGGCTGATTGTAATACTAACCTGAAGGTATGCCTTTATCTGGCCATTGCTGTTGCTCAACTGACCAATTTTATTTGATATTCTTGTGATGTGTCCAATATATCCGACCCGAGGGGGTTTTTTTCCAGCGGCAGCAACAGTGGGCTACCTCGCACAAAAAAAGAAGAAGAAAATGGCAGAGAGGTTTAGCTACTAAAGTACTAACATTGGAGCAATGAGTCAATGGCGCTAACGTGGAGCTGCTTTAAGGTGACACTGTCATATAAACATAGCAAATGATAATACCTGGCTATCACCAGAGAGATCTGAGTCCCTGTCTGAAGAGACAAACTTGCCAATCAGATTGCATTCTCGAAGAATATGGTTAACCATGAAATCGTTTTTGTTTTCCAAACACGAAAGTATTATACTCTCCACTTGATGATGCAGAGCGTTATTGTAAGGGTACCTTCACATGTTGACAGTACTTGATTATTTAAGATCTAGTAGAACTAACAACACAAAGAAAAAGATTTGACATTTGGCAAAACCTACTCGAAAAACAGATCAAGTGTCCTTTGGATTGTTCGTGAACTAACTAATTCCTTTTGCGCAGCTTCACTTCCAGTTTTCAACAAAACTGCAATGAACTCTACAATCTGAAACGAAAAAGAATATGATAACCCAGACCAATAAACCATAGAACTTTACAAATATTAAAATCACTGTAGGGGTCTTTAAAATTTATAATTTACTGAAATACTCAATTTCTGGATCTGATGATTCGGACCTTTAGACGATGCTTTCCAAGAGGAGGCCTCAGTTCACCATATGTTGTAGGCAACACTGTGCTGTCAGATGCTACATTGAGAAGCAAAAGCAAGTCGCCTATAGAAAATAAAATTAAAAATGTTGATCACTTAAGGCCACCACAGAATACACACAAACCATGATTTGAGGTACTTGTACGACATAATATCCTACATATAAAGTGCTACGAAAGCATTCTGAAATTTATGGAACTAATGCATGAGCCAGTTTTGTTTTTTAATGTAAACCACAATACTTGTAGATATATGCAACTAGAATAGAGCAACGATGATCAAACAAGACGTGTAGATATATGCTAAAAACACTAAGAGTCTTCGTAACTAGAAGGAAATATCACCTAAAGAAAGGATATATGCTAAAAACACTACGAGTTCTCGCAACTAGAAAGAAATGTCACGTAAGAAAGGCTTCACTGTTGTCTATGTGCGTCCAGCACAAAACAAAAAAGGTGAGAAAATAGTAATCTCGATTGTCATGTGAAGACCTTACATCATAAGATCCAACTTACTGAGTTTGGGCAGCATGGCACCAATAGTCTCCTGGGACACTGGGACAGGGGACTGAAACACATGTTGACCTCTGTAAGAATTGAACATAGATGATGAAGCAGCAGATCTCCTCGGATCCAACAGGGAAGTGCATACTGAAAGCGAATGAATTAGACCAGATTTCGAATTTGAGTCTTCAAGAGCATGGCCAAATATCCTAGCGACGAAGCTGCATAAATAGGAAAAAAGTTATGCTGCCATGTGAAACACTTCTGTATCAATCTAACGGAGCAATAAAGATCACTCATGGAATGAAAGAAAATATTACAGACCCAGGGCTAGAGAGTTGCGTAGCTAACGCTGAAGGTGCATTTCGAGAAATCACACATAATGTTTCTGCTACATTTGCCTGAACCTCCGGGGAACTCTGATTCAAGTCACAAAGATTGAAAGAAACTACAAGTGTTAGATTAGATGGAAGATGATAAATGAAACTTGTAATCCCATATCAGATTTACGGTATCCCATATCAGATTTACTACACCACCTACAAGCATCAAAAAAGAAAGCCTTGAGCTTCTTGCCTTTGGCATGAGTATACAAAAGCTTTACCACTTACAGATGGTTTAAGTTTGTCAACGATCATTTCGAGTAAGTTGCTATCCGCCAACCATTGCATTACATCCAGAAAGTTGGGATAGACTTGATCATCAGCCCCAACCAAGCGGACCAAAACCTAGACAATGTCGCATAAATATCATAGCAATAATGACCCCTGAAGCCACACCAAGTGGCACTGAAAATCTAAGAAAAATCAATTACCTCCATGATGGATGTTATTCCAATCAAATCAACCAACTGGCAGAAAACATTTTGATGCCCCTATGATCATAAAAAAGTCCTTTGAGAACCGTAGCCAGTGTAGGTACCTCAGTGGCTCAACACCAAAAACAAATCATAAATAGTTCAACTAAATTTTGTCCTAAGATCAAAATAAAGTCAAATGAAGAATAGGGACAGGTCAGTCCCATCTTGTTGTCACAATATACTAATTGGCAACCATTCAAAATTACAATAAAAGCAATATGCAGGAATTGCAAAGTTAGCAGAAAAAGGTCTTCTCCTGCTAGGGTCCTACATAATTCTAGTAATCAAATAAATCCCCTTATATATCTAAATCTTCAGCCAGCTATAGTTCAGCAATGCATTTCAACCGAGATTTGATGGAAAAGAATTACGTTTTTGTACAATTTGACAAAAATATAGTCATAAAGCTCATGCAAGAAAAGGAAAACGAAAAGACGAAGATCACCATCCAATTTACTATATGTTATTACTTACTTTTACATAATTCATTAGTGCTGCCGTCTTTCTGATCATAAGGCAGATGACAACCTGAACCAAACAGAGATAAGTGAGGAGAACATCTCGGAGTCTTGAAATGAGTGAATTTGCATATAATATAAGGGTAGAAACAAAAACATCTAGAAGTTGGCTAGCACGCCCACTTATGTCTGTACAAGAGAATACCTTGCTGAAATAACCTGCCAGCAAAGCACTGTGAGAACGATTTGGTTCCAGAAAGGAAAAAAGCAAGTCCATCAGCTGCAAGATAAGCCAACAAACGAGACCAAGGGTAAGCATTTTCCATAAATTAAATGTAAACTGACAATTAAGGAAATGGTAGCACGGTAAATGAAAAATAATACCTCTTCGTCCTCCACCAAAGTTTTTAGAATAACATCAATTTCACATGTAAATATTTCACACGAGATGAATGGAAACCTAAAAGGACGAAATTTTTTTATCAGTTAGAAGGAAACCATTGCCAGAACCATTCAAAGCAAAACCGGATAATAGACTAAAGGATAGAATGGTGGGACAAGGTAGCTCCAGTTAGAATCGAAGAAGCAAATTACTTGAAAGCACGTTTACTATCAGCATCATGAGGAGGTTCTTCAATAAGGTATCGCAATAATTGTTCCACTTGAGCTTTATCCCTTAGACTGCAAACATTAACACCCACTCAATAGAGTTCTCCTAGAGAAGTCACTTGTATCCACATCCAGCATAGGATTTATCCAAAAAGAGGAAGCACATTATACAGGATAAGAAAAAGACTTACAAATTTATAAGCCGACTATTCAAAGCCTTGCATTCTTGAATAATTTCTTCCTCATCGAGAAGCTCTTCCAGCGTGAAATTTTCTTTGTCTAATACCGTCTCCACCTGTATCCGTAATCCGAAACTTTCATGAATTGGCAGCAAGCAATATTGACAACATTCTCCAAAACAAGAACATAGCAAACCAGAGATACAAGTTCAAAAAGGAGCAAGACAAAGGTTGCAGAAGATGTATGTGTTCAATGATCTACATTTTATCCTTTCCTGGTAAGTAAAACTGTGATTCTACACACATACACAATCTCAGAAGAGAAAGAAGGAAGACAATAGAACAGTACACATCAAAGTAGTAAGATAAATGAATTATTCAGAAAAATTGAAAATCAATCAAATCGACAATACGAATAAGCGAAACTATGTATAGAAACTCCATTGATAGTCTAATCTACTTGAGAAGCATACATCAGTTTCTCCAGATAAGGTTGAAAGCAAACGAAGATAATCGCTTCCATGTAACGAGCCACGGAGATAAACAATTTCGAGAGGAAAAATCAAACGAAATGGAAGGAATCTCTTCGACTCACGGGAGATGAAGCAGAGAGAGACGTGAGCTTCCAAAACATGGCGGCGAAGGAGGAACGGAGCTTGAAAGCTTCGCCGTAGCTGAAGAACGAAGAGGAAGAACTCAGGCTAGATCCGTCAAAAAAACCTAGAATCTAGCTGTGGAATTGGTTTTAATCACTTCTTCACGGTGAACGAGTAGCGATTGGAGACGAGAGCTTCGAATATCTCAGAGATCAATCAACACATGAGATTGAGATCCTGAGATGATGATGATGATGAGAGCGGAGGAAGATGGAGATCGGAGATATTTTCTGAAAATTTTGAAAACTCGAGGACGAAATTTGCATAAAGAATAGGAAAAAGATTTAAAAAGAAAAAGAAATGGGAAACTTATGATAATTATTTATTTTCTTTAATATTAGAATTTGATCGTATTATTAATTTAAAATTCGTTACAAAAAATCTTTTTAGACTTGTGTCATCTTTTTGGATGACTCAAGGCAAGTTACTTGTGAATTGTGATAAACATTACATTTTATCAAACAATCAACATTTTTGCGGAATAGAATAGTTAGAAACAGATTATGTTTATATTTGACCAGCCAATTTTTCCGATCGTTTGACGAATCAGCCCTTCCGTTATAAAATTGGTTATATGTTTTGGCCAATTAGCTCTACCGTTATAAAATTAATTAGATATTTGTATTTGACGAATCAATCATTCCCAACATTTGACGGACCAACTATTCTCAAGAGTTTGAATCCGTGAATTATAAATTCTTTTTACAAATAATTAGGAAAAAGAATAGTTTGTGATATTGTTACTAATTTATTTGAAATCTGTGGACCGTTAATCATTTCCTAATTTGTCATAATCTCGCCGTTAATCCTGCCATGAGATAGGTTAAATTTATTCGGAATTTGTGGACCGTTAACTATGTTCTAATCTCGCCGTTAATGGTGAAAAAAAATTTCGCCGTTAATCCTGCCATGAGATAGGTTAGATATTTGCATTAGTTCGATCATGCCATGAAATTGGTTAGATATTTGCATTTGACGAACTAACTTTTTCCAACATTTGACGAACCAATTCCTCCCGCAAACTTGAATCCCCGAAACTTCTAGAGGATTAGGGTGGTCATGTGACAACAAAAGAAATTAATAATAACATACGAGAATGAAGGAGATAATCAATAATTTTATAAACTACAAAAAAATGTATTGATGAGATAAGTACTTAGTTTTGTAATATTCCAAAATTTAGCCTTGTTTATGCTTGCTTCTACGTTCCATCTTCGTTACACGTTTAATTAATACTCAAAAAACATTTCAAGAAGAATTATAAATGTAAACGTAACAAAAACAAAACCAAACAAGCAAATCGAAACGGAGACATAAACAAAAGAACATTTTCGCTTCGTCGAAAGACAGAGCCGATCCAAAACGTAAACATCGAAAGATAGACATAAAAACCTACCGCTTAGGACATCACCGTTTTAACGTTAATTTTTAGTTATATATAGGACATTAAAAAAATTGTATGAACGTGACACAACTTTTTATTTTTATTTCAGCGAAGGGCAATATGAAAAGATTGAAAATATCGGACCGGCACTGACAAAAGACAAAAACGAAGACGAGCTTTAACAAATTACAACACAAAGTTCGGAATAAAGAGTAACAAAAGCAAAATATCTCAACAACGCCAGCTTTTGGAATGGATACCAGTAGGAGAAGAAGATCCAACAACTTTATCAACAAGCTTCCTTAACCCTTTCTTCTTCTTCTTCGTCTTCTTCTCAGGTCTCATCCTCATATCTTCTTCAATCTCTTGTTCAAGATCAAAACACAACTTAAGAACTTGCTCCTCTACATGGTTAAGTCTCTCTAACAAAGTTCCTTTACGTTCAGTCTCTTCCTTTACTTGCTCTATCGAACGAGACTGAACCTTTCCTATACTTCTCGGTGAAGACAAGTCCAACGACGATGGTTGCGTCCCACTTGATGGAGTAGAAGGACTCGAGCTTCGCGGCGAAAGTCCTTTTAACTCCTCAAGCTTCCTCACCATGAGATCAATACGATCTAATCTCGAAAGGATAGGTTCTTCTCCTACAATACCCATTTTTTTGAATAAAACGACAGCGTTTTGGTGCAGCTCTTTTCACAACTTTGGTGTATATCAAAAAAATGAAACTCGTCTTCTCTATTTAAAAGGAGATACGAACCGAGACACGTTTTAATGTTATAGAGAAAGAGAGTGGTTTAGAAGCTTACACGTGTCGTTTTCAGACGTGGTGTTTATAGGTCGTGGACACCTCTTGTGTATCATACGTTGGTCCAAATATTGCATTGCAACCCACTCTTCCTTATCTAATTATCCTCATAAATATCTTTAGCTAGATTATGTCGGGAACAAGATAATGTTTTTAACCCGTTCTTTTTTTATAATATGGTTGCTATATACATGCAACGTAAATGTTTTTTTTTCTAAAGAGATTTTCTTAAAAACGAAAAAGTATAGTTAAAATACATTTAAGTGTTTAAGAAACGATATATACATAGTTCCTATGTTGTAAAACTTTAAAAACGATATATAATTGTAGTTCCTATGTTGTAAAACTTAATTATACAAAAATGCTTTTTTAAATAATGAAATTGGGTGGTGATTAAATAAATAATGAAATTGTGGAAGCTAGTAGTTGATAAATAATCAATGCAAAAGTTGTTGTGAATTTTATATTTATTTATTGTTTGATACAAACAACTATTATAATATGGTGTAATAAATCACATAGAAATAGAACATTCGCATAAGAAAAAGATAGAAAGATATTGTCTAGTTAGACATATTACAACTAGCTACTAAATTTGAGATCCGAGGAACATGAAACACTGAAAAATTTGTAAAGATATTCCACAATCGTACAAATTTCTTTAACTCCGCCGAGAAATCTGATCACTCATTTAGTTTGTAAATTATGGAAATTAACTTTGAACAATTCGTTCCAAAAACTTGAACTTCCAAGTAAAATAGCATATTCTGTATTGCCTAAATCAAAACTTCAAGTTCCGAATGTAGAGATGAAAATAAAATCCTAAATTTGGTTGTTTATAATAGTTAAAATATTAAGCAAAAACTAAATTTAAAAGATGCATCAAAGGGACAAAAATAATCACATGAAACTGTTTTTTAACATAGCATTTTCAAAGTAATGACATGAAAATATTTTAAAAAGAAACTGTTGGATAATGATAATGGGCCTATTAGGCTAAGCCCATTTAAGAGTCCATCTATATCAACTGGTTTATTTATGTCGAAAGGGGTGAAAGTGAAACACAGTTCTGAAGAATGGCGTCGTCGAAGAAACCGAAGGAGACGAAGCGGAGGAGCGACGGCGTCAACAAAGCCGGTGATCGGAATACACGCTGCTCCGGTTCCAAAACGAAGAATACATCGAACAAGGTGAAGTTAGGTAGCATTGTAAAGAAGGAGCCGGAGATTTATGAGATCTCAGATTCTTCGAGCAGCGATTCTGTTGAAGAAGAAAAAGCAAGAGGGGATGAATCGAAGAAGAGTAATGGCGTCATGAGCAAGTGCCGTAACGGAAAGAGCGGCGCGATTCCGGCGAAGAGGAGAAAAAACGAGGAGGACGACGGCGATGATGTAAAAGGAAGTGTAGTGGAAGAGGCTAAGACATTTAGGTTTCCGATGAATCGGATTCGACGGATCATGAGAAACGATGATACTGCTCCTCAAATTATGCAGGACGCTGTGTTTCTTGTCAACAAAGCTACGGTATGATCATATTCACATATATACATTAGCTTGAAGATCTTGATGAATTTGGAAGTATCAGTTGTTAAATTAGCTATCGCAAATTGTTATGGTGATGAGCATTTTTCTGCTAACTCAAGTTTAGCTTCAGAGAATTTTAGGATGAAGATGATGTTTACTGCTTGATAATCTCAGGTTTAGCTCTTAGCTTTCTGTAGATTTGAACTTATAGATTCAAAACATATAAGAACATTGTAACATCTCTGTCGAAGATTAATGCGTTATGCTCATACTCTTAAAGCTTAATTTGATGTGATGAGTGTGCTTCGAACTTCACTGCTTCTTGGATGTCTAAGCTTGAGACATTCTTGAGAAGAATGTTTCATAAAGATAGCGGAACTCGGAATTGCGCCTTTTCTCCCTTTTAATTTCGTGTTGTTACATTCGAAACTGATGTTCATGGCTTACCTTTTGTGATTGAAGGAAATGTTCATTGAGCGATTTTCCGAAGAAGCATATGAAAGTTCTGTTCAGGACAGAAAGAAATTCATCCACTACAAACATCTCTGTAAGCTCTAAACCTCATGCCTTCATTGCATTTATCTCGAAGCTGCAACGGTGAAACAATCAACACTAACACAAATTGATGATGAATTGAAATCTCGTTCACCGTCTTTGTTCTTAAATCTTATGGCAGCATCGGTAGTGAGTAATGAAGAGAGATACGAGTTTCTTGCAGGTACTTAAACATACTTTAGTTCTTCGCGGTTACTGTAATTCAAATGTAACATGTAAAATCTTGAATGTAGATTGTGTTCCTGAGAAACTAAAAGCAGAAGTGGCTTTAGAGGAATGGGAAAGAAGAATGACTGATGCAGGGTGAAACTAAACCGGCTTAAACCGGACTGAACCGTTGGGAAATTGTGTCATGTCCTGGTTTATTGTTGGTTCGATCTACCCAATCTTTATGTATTAACTCAAGAATGTATAATATTTTGTTCTTACATGTTCGAATTTGTAGGAGTTTTCGTAATTATAATTAAGCAATAACGAAATCAAAATTTTAAAAACCTTCATGTAAATCAATTTTTGGTTCTTTTTAACCATGATTTTTCTTAACCAATTAGGTAGAAAAAAATTAAATTGGTGAAAAATATTATTCTCTATAAATTAAAATCACTTTTATAAAAACGTCACGTGAGTGTGTAATCGGAGACTAAAGCTTCGGGTCTACACCGTCTTCAAACAGCGACGGAGAGCAGCCGAGGAAATTCGATTTTGAGATTTGCCGCCATGGACTCTGCTGCGAGGAGGAAGGTAACCATCACTCAGAGTTCGTCACCTTCTCCAAAACCGTCGAAGTTCTCTGTGTATCGGAACCCTGCTCTCGCCGCCGCTTCAACCGCCAATAGCCTCCGTCCTTCGAAATCCGTCCTTTTACTCACACTCTTGCTCTCCACCGCTTCCGCTTTCTCTCTCATCTTCTTCATGGCAGGGTACGTGCGAGCATTAGCTTAAACTTTTCTTACTGGAGCATTGCTTCTTAGATTGAGCATTCGAATCTAGGGTTTAAGAATGATTCATCTTGTGCTACAGGGAGAAACAGTTGATCAATGCTTTAACATTCGGGAAAATATCTCAAGAAGCAGCTTGTGAGTTGCATTTTTCTCTTTTTCTCTCTATGTATTTTTAGTTTCTTCTGTATCTAAACTTTACTCTTTATGCTTTAGATGCCATTGTTAAGTTGTGGCAAGGGCTTGTGACTTTGTTTTGTATTGGAGCGATGATGGCTTTCTCCAAAGGCTTATCTCTCCACAGAGCAAAGTTTGCTGCTTCAGCAGAAGCTAAAGGAACTAAAGATCAGTTCAATCTATCGAATCGTCAGCTT
This sequence comes from Anastatica hierochuntica, assembly GCA_900406275.1. NCBI lineage: Eukaryota > Viridiplantae > Streptophyta > Magnoliopsida > Brassicales > Brassicaceae > Anastatica > Anastatica hierochuntica. Next base: position 7,441 of record OVAN01000289.1, on the reverse strand, counting down.
GAACTACTTGGGATAAAGAAAAAATCTGGTCAGGGCGTATCAGAATCTCCAAAGTGTAGTAGTCCTGTATCGAAACCTTCACAGTCATTGGAGCCGCTTGTTCCGATACATCAAACTCTTGCTGGTTCAGCGCTTAAGTCTTCTAGTAGTGGTGGTGATAAGCTGAATCCCCGTAATGGGAGTCAGATTAGTCCGTTTATAACTCCAACCAAGCAAATGGGTTCAACTTCTTTGTATCTTGTCCCTTCTAGTTCGCCAGTTTCTTCTAACCGTGCTTCGTCTGGTCCGGATAAAGCTGTGTCTAGTCCTTGGTCTGGTAGACGGAGTTCTGCAAAAGATATAGCCACAGAGGAGCAGCTGGAGCAGCTTTTGGCAGGAATAGATGAGAAAATCACTGAGTCCGCTGGGAAGATGCTGACACCTCCACCAACAGGTGGGAATTTTGCTATGGCTAGTCCGAGTACAGTTGGTGGTTCAACTGGTGCATCTGGGGCTACTAGGACTACACCGCTAAGACCTGTCAGGATGTCTCCTGGTGCTCAGAAACTTAAGACTCCCCCAAAGAAAGGAGAGGGTGATTTCCCCAACCCAATGTCGTTAGAAGAGGCTATCGAAGGTTTTACACACCTAGGTGTCTATCCTCAGATAGAATTCTGGCGTGACCGACTAAGGCAATGGTGTTCCTCAGTTTTGCTCAAACCTCTGCTTAACAAGATTGAAACCAGTTATATTCAGGTTCGTTTTTGGAGTTCTTTCTAAATTAACTCTGCTCTTCATATATTTGTCTGCTGATGAATGAGATGCAAAAGTTTCCTTATGCTGCTGTTGAACATTTGTCTGTACTTTATCATGTGTGCAGGTAATGCAAACAGCATTGAAGCTAGGTGTTAATGTCACAGTAAGTCAAGTTGGGAGTGATCTGCCCACAAATGGAACAGCTACGACTGCTTTACCAGCTGATGGAACAAAGGGGTGGCAGCCATCTTACTCACTCGATGAGGATGCAATTCTTCACCAATTATGTGCTTCCCTTGTACAGGCTATTGATGTTTCCATGCGTAAGTAACTTTCCTGCAGTTTCTAGGTGATATGGTTTGAATGGTTGTCTTGTTAAGTTGAAATGGTATTCTGTTGTTTAGAAACTAATGTTATCAACTTAAGATTCGATTGTTGTTGATAAAATTACCGAATTAAAAAAACTGTTAAAATCGATTGGATAGCTAAAAAAAATAATGTAATTTGTGAGTTGTTGCTCAGTCTTCGTATAGTTGCTAAATGTTTCTTTTTGCCATCTGCAGAAAAACTGCGGACAGAGAACCAGCAGTTTCAGCAACAACAACAGCAACAGCAAGCGGCGCTAATTCCCGTCATGCAGGAATGCGTTGATGCTATAAGCGAACATCAGAGGCTTCAAGCATTAATGAAAGGAGAGTGGGTCAAAGGTCTACTTCCGCGCAGCAGCATTCCAGCAGATTACACTGTGCAAAGAATTCGAGGTATCAAACATTCAAATAAAAAGAATCCATTTAAAAAATATTAGTCGCTAATCATTACTCTCTTAAACCTCGGCTATTGGCAGAGCTTGCCGAAGGAACTTGTGTGAAGAACTATGAATACAATGGAAGGAAAGATGCTCAAGAGAGAAACAAGAAATGGAGCCTGGAGCCTCCAACCGATTCCCATCTGCTTCTCTACTTGTTTTGTGCCTTCTTAGAGCACCCAAAATGGATGTTACATTTGGACCCCAGCTCTTATACAGGAACTCAGGCGAGCAAGAACCCGTTATTCTTGGGGGTTCTACCTCCAAAAGAGAGATTCCCTGAGAAGTACATTGCAGTGGTGTCGGGTGTACCTTCGACTCTCCATCCCGGTGCATGTGTGCTTGCTGTAGACAAACAAAGCCCCCCGACGTTTGCCTTGTACTGGGATAAGAAATTGCAGTTTACTCTTCAGGTAATGATTGAAACAAGTGTATACTTTATAATATGCATTGCATACCCACAAGATGCGTTTGTCCTTTTTTTTGTGATGAATCTAATTGGTACTGGAAATGGAACACAGGGAAGAACCGCGTTATGGGACTCTATGTTACTGATGTGCCACAGAATCAAGGTGGGATACACAGGCGTTGTTCGTGGGATGAATCTCGGTTCTTCAGCCTTTAACATCCTACAAGTTATTGACTCCGAAACCGACGATTAAAACTCGGTTGTCCCATTTTAACATTTCAAGGAAACTCTTGAGACAATGGAGGTGGATTGTTAGGTAATACCATCTCATTTTGCCATCGTTAGAACGGTAGTAGCAAAGGATTAATCAATCCGCATTGGGTAGCAAGTAGCACTTTGGATTAGTCAATTATTTGTTCATTGAACAAGTCTCGCGATTGCGGAATTGCCATTGCCATTGGTTTGATTGCACAATGAAGCTAAAGCTGTTGGCAACACGAAGCTATACATATAAAAGCCGACGCAATGTCTATCAAACTGATCGCGAAAAGTCGCAATTGCGTAAGTAAAATGAAAACCAAAAGGGACTTAGTGCATATACACATTTCTTTGTCTTCAAGCTGTGCCTTTTCTGAAGCAAGAAGAAACCAAAGGAAGTAGAAGAAAACGAATGTTCAAATGTGTATGAATCACTTACCTTTATGCAAAATCAAATACAGAGCAGCTTCAAGAGAAGAGAAGAAGCAAAAGTCAAAAGACTGAGCTTTCCTTAATATTACAATAATGCCCCAACTCTTTTCACTTTGTTCATTTCTCCCCCTCCTTCTTCTGCAACTAATCGCTTTGTTCAACTTCGATACCAAAAGCTAAAAGGTAAGCTGAATCGTTTGATCGTAGTGGCGATGAAAACCCAATGCTAAAGTTGAAGCCTTTTGTGTATATATCGATTTTATCTGCAAAGATCAGTGAAGATGATGAACAAAGGCGGTGGTTCCGGTGGTGGTATGGTCGGATCCGGTGGCGGAGGAAATGGGCCAACGGCTGCAGCTGCGGCTGCTGCGTTACAGAAGCAAAAGACGTTGTTACAGAGAGTAGAGACTGACATTACATCTGTCGTTGATAACTTCACACAAATCATCAATGTCGCAAGGGTGTGTGTTTAAGGATTAAGCATAAAGTGAATCTCTTTGAAGATCATTTCGTTTGATTTTGAACATCTTTGGGGTTTTTTTGGTAGGTGAGTGATCCGCCGGTGAAGAACTCACAGGAAGCATATATGATGGAGATGAGAGCTTCTAGAATGGTAAAATGATTACTTGAATCTATCGGTTTCGAAACATTTCTTTATAGGGAAGCATTTGTGATCTTAAAGCTCACATTTTTGGAATGTTTTGAATCTATGTTTTTACTCATGAATCTGTGGTATAGTGTTTAGGGATGCATATGTTGATCCAAAGTTCGCATATTTTGAATGTTTTGTATCTCTGCTTTCACTCATGCATCTGTCAAGCGGATGTGGATCGGAATGTGGTTTAGTGTTTAGGGTTTAGGCAAGCGAATGTGGTTGTTTTCACTCATGAATCTGTCAAACGAAATGTAGATCCGAATGTGGTTTAGTGTTTAAGGTTTAGGCAAGCGAATGTGTATGTTTTCACTCATGAATTTGTCAAACGAATGTAGATACGAATGTAGTTTAGTGTTTAGGGGTTAGGCAGCGAATGTGTATGTTTTCACTCATGAATCTGTCAAACGAAATGTAGATACGATTGTGGTTTAGTGTTTAGGGGTTAGGCAAGCGAATGTGGATGTTTTCACTCATGAATCCGTCAAGCTAACGTAGATCATAATGTGGTATAGTGTTTGGGGTTTAGGCAAGCGAATGTGGATCGGAATTTCACATATGTGGATTCAAAACTGTATTTGTTTTGTTAGCTTATGCTCTCATTGTGTTTGTTTCAATCTCTGAAACATTCACTAATGAGTCTCCAAAATGTTATTTGACTTTTGTTTCTTTTGCTAAGCTTATTCCTGGTCGTATTTGTTATTTTGTTAGCTTGATGAGTTTCCTCAACAATTGGTGTGGTCAGGTTCAAGCAGCTGATTCTCTATTGAAACTGGTATCAGAACTGAAGCAAACCGCAATCTTTTCAGGATTCGCATCACTAAACGATCATGTAGAACAGAGAATTGAAGAGTTTGATCAAGAAGCCGACAAAACAAATCGATTGTTAGCTAGAATAGCTGATGATGCATCAGCAAGTCTTAAAGAGCTTGAGTCTCACTATTACTCTTCTGCTCAGAGACTTCCTCTAGACATGTAAAGGGGTTTTTATTTATTACTAAATCTTAAATGTCAAACATTTATAAGATGGGTTCAATTTGATAATTTTATAAGTATTATGATGTAATCTTGGGGGGTAATTTGTAAAATTTAAAAGTATGGAGCAAAAAGTTGAAACACAACCGACCTCAAGGCCCATAAAACAAAAGACGGTGTAACACGGGGGCATAATTGTCATTTCGCAGAAGTTATTATTTGTTAAACCCTAGCTTTTCTTTCGATTCAACACCACTATAAATAAACTTGTATCCCAATCTTTTTTCTTATTCATCAGTTCTTTGACCTAGCCGCTACACACTCTCTCTTTGCGATATCTCTTGAGGTGCGATCTACGATCTGTTCTCGTTCTCTTCGATCGATCTTTCGTTTTGAATCTGTCTCGATCTGTTCTCGATTTGATTTCTTCCGATTTGATAATCTTTGTTCGATAGATCCTTTTGTATTTCTCTGATCCTATGGTTTTAGAGTTTAGCGATTGTTGTTTTCTCTCGTGTTCTTGCGTATTTCATCGTTCGATCTGCTTCTGCGGATGTGTGATGATTGTTTGTGTAATCTATTGAGTGATCTGTGTATGCGTAATTCTGGAGTAGTATGAACAATCCGTTGTTACCTTCTTCTTGATTCCAAGTTTTAGGAAGCAATCTGATTGTTTTGGCTATAGATCTCCTGAAATTACAGTGTGTTTATAAATTATAGCCTGCTTAGCTCAGATGATAGAGCACCACAAACTTTTCTTGTGGAAGATATCGGTTTGAATCCGATAGCGGCTTTAACTATTGAATTTTTCAGAATGATTAGTTTTGTGGTTAGATATTTGTCTACTGTTTTGGTAATTTCAATATGTTTTGATCTTGTGCAGATTTTGACAAGAAGCAGCCATGGGTAAAGAGAAGTTTCACATCAACATTGTGGTCATTGGCCACGTCGATTCTGGAAAATCGACCACCACTGGACATTTGATCTACAAGTTGGGAGGTATTGACAAGCGTGTGATTGAGAGGTTCGAGAAGGAAGCTGCTGAGATGAACAAGAGGTCTTTCAAGTACGCATGGGTTCTTGACAAGCTTAAGGCTGAGAGAGAGCGTGGTATCACCATTGATATTGCTCTCTGGAAGTTTGAGACCACCAAGTACTACTGCACTGTCATTGATGCCCCTGGTCATCGTGACTTTATCAAGAACATGATCACGGGTACCTCACAGGCTGACTGTGCTGTGCTCATCATTGACTCCACTACTGGTGGTTTTGAGGCTGGTATCTCCAAGGACGGTCAGACCCGTGAGCATGCTCTGCTTGCTTTCACTCTTGGTGTCAAGCAGATGATTTGCTGCTGTAACAAGGTAACCAAGCTTTCATCTTGCTATATGATTATTGATTCTTTTGTCTCTCATTAACTTGTTTTGTATTCTTGTTTTGTAGATGGACGCCACAACCCCCAAGTACTCTAAGGCAAGGTACGATGAAATCGTGAAGGAGGTGTCTTCTTACTTGAAGAAGGTTGGGTACAACCCTGACAAAGTCCCGTTTGTGCCAATCTCTGGTTTTGAGGGAGACAACATGATTGAGAGGTCCACCAACCTTGACTGGTACAAGGGACCGACCCTTCTTGAGGCTCTTGACCAGATCAATGAGCCCAAGAGGCCATCAGACAAGCCCCTCCGTCTCCCACTTCAGGATGTCTACAAGATTGGTGGTATTGGAACGGTGCCTGTGGGTCGTGTTGAGACTGGTACTCTTAAGCCTGGTATGGTTGTGACCTTTGCTCCCTCTGGACTGACCACTGAGGTCAAGTCTGTTGAGATGCACCACGAGTCCCTTACCGAGGCTCTCCCCGGTGACAATGTCGGTTTCAATGTCAAGAATGTTGCTGTGAAGGATTTGAAGCGTGGTTACGTTGCATCCAACTCAAAGGATGACCCTGCCAAGGGAGCAGCCAGCTTCACCTCCCAGGTCATCATCATGAACCACCCTGGTCAGATCGGAAATGGTTATGCCCCGGTGCTCGACTGCCACACCTCCCACATTGCAGTCAAATTCTCTGAGATCTTGACCAAGATTGACAGGCGTTCTGGTAAGGAGCTTGAGAAGGAGCCTAAGTTCTTGAAGAACGGTGACGCCGGTATGGTTAAGATGACTCCCACCAAGCCAATGGTGGTGGAGACATTCTCAGAGTACCCACCGCTCGGACGTTTCGCAGTGAGGGACATGAGGCAGACTGTTGCTGTTGGTGTCATCAAGAGTGTCGACAAGAAGGACCCGACCGGTGCCAAGGTGACCAAGGCTGCCGTCAAGAAGGGTGCCAAGTGAACTATTATGCTCACGAAAACTCTATCCGCAGACGAATCAAAGAAGAAGAATGTTAGTTTTTTCGCTTTAGTTTGGTATTTGATCTTTGCTTGTTTGTGTTTCGGCTTCGCTTCTTCTCCATCAGAACGCTCTTCTCGTAGTTGGGTTCTTGATCGAAGGTGGCGGAGCCAATATGCACTCTTTGTTTCTGTTTTTGGCATTTGAACTTTGTTTTGGAGATTCTGTTTTATTGATATAATGACATTCCTGCGGATATCTTTCATCTTTTGAGTTTATTTTTAAACTTAAAAGAACTTTTATGATACAACAAAGTGATTAGGTGAAACGTGGTCGATGGATTAATATTCATAAGCCCAAATTAATTGGCTTGTTTGTAAATGTATAATAATAGGCAAAACTTCAGAGAATGTCTAACAAAACCGAAGTTTGGCGACATTTAAGAAATGATTTTATAACCATTGTATAACTATATTATAGAATTAATATATCTTGTTAAAACTAATTATTGGGAATATTATGTCATAACGAAGATAAGTAATAAGTTAATTGTATGTTTTTAAACTATTTCCACATCTTATGGAAAACAACACTATATTTTATAAGTTAAAAAGTTCTATCGTTCACCTACATAGGATGATCTACATAGGATGATGGTCACCTATATGAAGTTTTAATTAATTAATTGTTAAAATGAAATTTTAACATAGATTAATATAAATGTAGAATGTGGTTATAAATTTCTAAATAATATAAAAGAGTATTAACTTCAGTATATAGAACATTTACCAAAAAGCTTTACATTTTCGTAGGGGTTAACTCACTGATTTTGAGAAAAATTCAAAAA